>CATIWF010166861.1:0-21101 GCA_949630135.1 Balakata baccata
CTTTTCCTACTTGGGAAATTTTATATGTGATCTTCTCCTACTTTGGAAATGTTATAACATCCCAATTGATGGGATTTCACCATTCTATTTTAGTGAAGGGATGAAAATTATGCTACTGCGAAAATAGGTAGACTTATAAAAGAACCTTTAAGTTGGATCGTCACTGTATCTGCTTGGTATATTACTTTCTTGTGATGATATATTCCACACACTAGAACATCAAACGCTACTAGGCGATCTTAAAAAATATGGGCTATCTGAAAACAAACCACAGTGTGAAATACAAAGCCATTGTTCTTGTTCTTTTCTCTCTGTAGATTGTCGATTCTATGGCAAGGCTGTATTTCTTTTGACTATCTGAGGCCAAGTACATGAAGTTTCAGGCAGTCTTGACAAGCATGTCCTCTTTCAGCTTTTGCTGTTGTCAACACAATTGATAGAATAAAAATTGGTGAACTTCAATTCCAACAGCATGGTAAAAAGCTCAAGATGAAGTGTCGCTTACATCATTTGAAATGTTTATCCACAAATCAAGTGTCTTTATAGCTCTTCCCGATGACTGTGTCTCGCGAGCCAATGCTACTCCTTCACCTAGAGAATTCACTATTCCACTAACCAGGAGAGCGGCTGCCGCATTGAGGATCTGAAGTGTTATTCTTGCGTCAGAACTTGATGACTCATCATCGATTCATAAAATTATTCGTACTATGAAGATAATTTGAGCACAAAAGTGAACGGGAAACTGTTAATGGGAAAGTGTTGAAGAAACTCACAAGAGCATCTGCAATGGGTCCTTTCTCCCCAGACAAAACTCTTTTTAGGACTTCAGCATTATAGTCTGGGCATCCACCTTTCAAGCTTTCTAAAGTGCACCGAGGAATGCCATATTCCACTGTCCAAAAAGTAATATCATCTTATCACCAGTTAAAAGATAATCATACATCTACAATTCCTCAAAGACGTTAGCACAGTTGGTGTTTTGCAAGTTTTTGATCTACTCTCACAAGTACTTAGCCATAGCTAAGGCAAATTTAGTAATGTTTTCAAAGAAATAGATGAAAAATTTACAAGTCAGTGAGAAGAGCTTACATGGATCAAATGAGAATTTCTCAATCCTTTCCGGAGTGATGTCAAGTACTATACCAGGTCCTACATTCATAGATTATGCATAAATAAGATGAGATTGAAACATAAAAGGAAAATGGAATAATCAAATCTAATAGTCAAAGAATGTTAAGTCTAAATGTCTTCCCTATATGCATAGATTGAGATGGAAAAAAAAAAAAAAAATGAAGAACTGATACCAAGAGGACTCATTTCATCCAAGCCCTCTGAGTGAACAACTAATGCTCTCTTCATCCCAAATCTTTGCAATGCTTTAGCCATTCTGGGGACCTGTTCAAGGAACATCAAATAATACTCTTCTAAGAGATGATTAGCTAAGGAAAAAAAGAACTTGCCCATAGCCCCCCTCAAAACCTTGGTCCAACTGAGAATCTCAAAGTAAAAATGACGAGTTTCATAGATTCTATATATTCTTATGGTGTAGATCTAGTAGCATCTACTTACAACTGCAGACAACTAAAGCCAGTGCTAAAAATATTGACGGATTTCTTATTGCAGATGTTATAATAATATGTAGATCGACATGCTGAAAGCTTAATATTTTGTGAATTTAACTAATCATGATTTTTTTCTTTTATCAATATTTGACAGTATGACTAACAGACTCAATTGTTGAAGAGAAAATACAACTACATTTCTGCCAGGCACTTACCAAGTCTTCCTTGTACACACCAACAACGCCAAAAGGTACATGTGCAGGATTCAACATAGGGCCCAATATGTTGAAAACTGTCTTTATTTTTAACTTTTTCCTCACAGGGCGGACCGTCTTCATAGCTGGATGGTACATTGGAGCCATCATAAAACCAATTCCTGCTCCATTAACACACTTCTGTACCCCCTAGTTTCATTAAAGGGGTTAGATTCAATCTATATTTGCAAGGTCTGAAAATGTAAGATTTAAATTTCACCAACCAAAGCTATGATCTACAGAGAAATTCATTTAAAATCAACAAAAGAAAAAAAAAATGAAACCATCTATATATTCATTAAGCATATGTAAAAATTGTTTGCCCATTAAAATCTCTAATTCAGATTGGAGCCCAAGAAATGTGGACGTCAGATCAACTGAAATCTCCTGGTTACCTACCACTTCTTCATTGACTCAGAAGTCAACATAATTCCACCAAAATTGCTAGAGTAGAAACAATAAGAAGTATGCATGCACTAACAAAATCTAGGAAGAAATTGGCACACTATCAATAATAGTTCTTGGACATGTATCAGTTAATGTTTCAAGTTAGTAAAAATTGTTATTTCTTCAACTCAACTGAAAGTGTAACCCCAAACAAGACATTAAATGCTCACCTAATATTAACATTGTGCAACATTACAATAGCGTGTGGGCTAAGCCAAAAACATTGTCCCTTCACATCCCAACCATTCATCAAAATCACATGGGAAGATTCGTCAAATTGGCGTTTATGTAGGTTTTGGCATGATAAGGAAACATTTTTCTTTTCCAATTTACTTGTCCAGTAAGTATGCGGAAATCTTTCTACCAAAAAGTAAAGGTACATAGATATTGGAAAAGAAGGGCCAACATATCATTATCACAAAACTAATGCAATAACTATGAACTTGATAGAAAATGGTGCATTTTCATAGGTTGTCCGCATGGTTTAGATTGTCAGATTATAAACCTCCACTACGGTAACATTTAACACAGGTTACTCACACCAGTAAGCAATAAAGCTACTTTAGGGTACAGGTCAATAAATAACTACCCTAAAACACTTCAAGAATAAAACATCATACCGACAACAAGAATAAAACACCATACCAACAACAAGAATAAAACATCATACCAACAACAGTGTATATTAATGACTTCCATTCATAATAAACCTACCTCTGGGTCTAGGTCAATCACCACCCCCAATTCTTCTAATACATCAGCGCTTCCACATGCAGAAGAACTCGAGCGATTCCCTTGCTGTGAAGCAAACAATCAACATTCATAACTGTCAGTCAGCATGTCACAATTAATAACCTGGGACCCTTAGAAAAATTTGTTACTTTCCTTTAAAGATGGAAAAGTAGTGACCTTTGCAACTTTAGCACCACAAGCAGCAGCAAGTATTGCTGCCCCTGTAGAAATGTTAACTGTGTCTGCTCCATCTCCACCAGTTCCAACAATGTCAACTGCATCAACTAACCCTTCAACTTTCCAAGCATGCTTAAGCATCGCCCTCGCCAATCCCACAATCTGTTAGCCCACAAATACCCAAAATTACTTACATTTCAGTAATAAGATCAGTCGAGAAAATTAGGTGTAGTACAATTATTTTGATATTAACTGAAAATAAGCAAAGAGAATTAATGCAGTTATCACTTTTATAAAAAATTAATGCACCAAGATATAGGCTTTCAGTTCCTAACAACAAACCAAATGACTCCAAGGCAGAGAATACGCACTTCTTCATAAGTCTCCCCTTTGGCTCTCAGCAACACAAGAAAAGCACTGATCAATGTTTCATTAGCATCACTTAATAAAAAATCAAGCGATGCTTCAGCCTCGGATTCCAATAAATCCACCCGATCGATCAAAGATTCAAGCACCTAGCCCCCCCAAAAAAAAGGAAAAATACAATTGTTAATCGAAGTAGAAGAAATAGAAAATTCCCAGAATGAGAAAATTAAATGCCGGTACATACGTCATTAAATGCAGTAATGGGTGGAGTCGGATTTTCACAAATACCGGAAAGGGCAGTAACCAAAGTCTCGTATTTACTTCTGCTCCACCCATTTCCGTATCTGGTAAAACCTATCTGTTCAGCACAATAAGTCTCTGATGCGTAGTTGCACCTTCCAATTTGGAAGAGCGGCGACACGAGTCGCCGAGTTAACGAAGAAGAGACAGGAATTACAGGCTTTGGTGAAGAGAACGAAGAAAGAGAGAAAAATACAGCCATTGTTGACCAAAATGCAATCTTCAAAAACTTTAAGAAGCTAGAAATTAACAAGAACAAAGTTTTCCAGTTAGGGAAGTGATAACCGAATGATCAATAAATTGCAAGAATAGATTGTATAAATAGGAATCGGGCATTTGGAATTGAAAAAAAGGAATTGGAAGATGGATTTCATACTTGGGGTTGGTGGGATTCTTGAGTCAGCATTCCATTGAAAGATGATGAAATTCATTCAACCTGGACCACGCTGAGAACAGCAACTACTTGGCATGATTTGGATCACCAAACATCCTTACTCTGTTTTATTTTCAAGTCTTAAGGTAAAATTAGCTTATAATCTTATAAATGTATTAGCTAAAAATTTAGTAACGATATTTAGTAAAATTAATTTTAAAGGTAGCTGAAGAATAAAAAATAATATAAAAATATATATTTATATTAATTAAAAATAAAATCTATTTAATTACATAATAAAAAATTATATAAAATAATATCAATTCAAAATAATAAAAAGAATTGCATATTTAATATAAAATTAAAAATCCAAATTTATATATTTAGAACATACTTATTATTAATAAAAAAATACTATATAATATTATAAATATCTCAATACAAAATAATAAATAATGTCAAATTCTAACATCTAGCATTCTATATTAAAGCAGTAATATTATTACCAACCACCTTCATATTTCTAAATGTTTCTCTCAAATTTTCATTGCTTGTTATACAACCAACAATATCTCGAAGTCATCATAAGATATATAATGTGAATTTTGCTCGAAAACAGTAAATATTGTATCATTTTCTAATTTCTTTCGAATGTAATTATGCAATGTAAATGAAACTATTATAATATCAATTTGAGTTGGTATACTAAATTACAACATTGTGGTAAGTATCTTCCATCTTTTCTTTAATACTCTAAATGATCCTTCAATACAATTTCAAAAAATGAATGTGCATGGTTAAAAGTTCATTGAGTATCGATTGTCCTTTTATGTTCAAATTAAAATTGATGGTATCTCATCTTTAAATATGGCACTAAATACTCTCATCTATCCGGATATCTTTTATCCACCAAATAATACATATCTATTCAAGGGAGAATATATATATATATATATATTACTTATTGAAACAAAGAAATATATTGAACAATAATATTTCTTGGTAGATTTGAAAAGTTCAATGATGTAGTATTAATTGTATGAAGAAAAACACATGTATCATGTGTTGATCCTTTTCACCCAACTCATATAAAAGTGAAGCACATGTCAAAGTCACATATCGCTATGACATTGAAAGTGAAATTTCTTTCCTCCCCTATAACACATTTGATTTGCCTTGGGAACACATACAACTATATGGGTATCATCAATACATCCAATTTAGTTATATTGTATAAAATATAATTGCTTTATATATATATATAACACGTAAAACAAAATATGATGCAAATAGGTAAATAATATTTTTGTGTTGCTAATTACCTTGAAATAAGGTATATATTTTTCATCATCAGTAATGTAAGGCAGTATAAATTGAAAGGTCAGATTTTTTGGTCTTATCATATCACACTCAAGATCTATATATCTATTACTTCTATCACAAATTGCTTCCAAAACTTCATGGAATGATCTATTTATGGCCTCATTGAATGTTGGAAACGCTCTCCAACCACGCTATTAAAGATACCCATTGCTAAAGTATATAAAAATTACCGACTTTCTCTTCAACTGACATTCTCCTACTCAATTTAAACCCATATTTGGATTGCAAGTTTTCACATAGTTCCTTAATGTACTTGGATCCATTCTAAAAGGCATTCACATATCGAATAGAATGCCCATTCAATAGTTCTTTCATTCATTCCTCTCCTGTTTGATGTGAAGTCATGCATGGTTTACATATATTTATAGTAATATGTAGTAAGAGCACCTAATGTACATGTTGATATTGTAATATAGCAAAGTTTTTGCCTTTTATTTCTTTTCCTTTCAATATCCATAATGTTCCTAATAATTATAAAGTAAGAACACATATTAAATAATATTTAAATATTATCAAAACTATAATGAATTGTATAAAGAAGTCAATACACAATATACATATGTCTATAATTTCAAAATCCAAAAGCGATGATTAATATAAATGCATGTCTAAGATTTTTCGAATCCAAAAGCAAATAAAACAATGACTACGAAAAGAAAAATCTCACTATTTCCAGCCTTATTTCTACTTTAAATAGTTGATAGTCATTACACACCCTAGAAGAAAAAATTCTCAAAGTACAAAACATGTTATGATAGAACTGTTGTTATCAAACATAGTATGAGTTAATGGATTGAATGGTGTTATAGTAAGTAGTGATCCAATAGTACCTGCAAAGCAAGCCAATGGAAACCTTTTTGAATTGTTATGCTGACCTCGGAAGCGGAGATCAAAGGTGGGACAACATAATCGATAGAGGTTGAAGGATGTAGGCTTTTTTTTAGGTGAAGATATAATATGTCATTTAGCAAAAAGAATAAGAATAAAACAAGAAAGAAAATATTATAATCTACTAGATTATTTTTGAACGCTTGTAGAAATAGCTTTTTTTTAGGGGCCAAAAGGGTAAATAAGCCTTTGAACTACGGCCTATAATGCGAGTTAGCCCATAAACTTTGACTCAGTACAAATTAATTCATAAACTTTCAACTCGGAGCATATAGAATCCTAAAGTTTGTCATCGTTAGTACCGTAAGCCTTCACTGTTAGAGCTGAGTCTGACTCGTTAAAACGACGTTGTTTTGTGTTTGCAGAATATACTCTTTTTAGTAAAAATGATGACATTTTTTACTTTAAAAAATAGAAAAAAAATATATCATTCGGAATGATGTTGTATAGGAAAAACACTAAGAATTTAACTCTTTCTTTCTATCTGTGGCCACTTTTTAGATTTCTTCTTCGAATTTGTTAAGTATTGAACCCTAACTTTGATCCTTTAATAAAAACACCCAATCGTCATTCCCTTAAAGCTCCATCTCTAATACCTAAGCCGAGAAGAAGGATGAGTATTTGTCGAAACCAATCCTTAAATCGCAAATAAGAGCTGAACTGTTGAAGGCAAACCCTAAGTCGTGAAGAAGGAGTACCATTTGTGGAAGCTAATAAGTAAGTCATGAAGAAGAAGAAGCATCTGTTGAAGCCAATCCCTAAGTGAGAATCGAAAATCACAACTTAACAAGTAAATCCCATTTGCATGCAACTGTAATTTCAAAAAATGTTTTGCGTTGTTTGAAATTTGTGTTTTTTACTTTCAGAGTTAATTTTAACAGTGCCTTCTGTAAATAAAGTTGTTTTATCATAAATTTATGACATGCAAAATTTTTATCAAAAAAACACATACCTAAGCAGCTCCAAACTCCTATTTTCTTCACTTTTATTTACTTATTATGTGACATTTTCTTTCCTTTTTTCCCCCTCTTAATGGACACTTTTTTGCCCACTTGTTTGACCTTAACAATATAAACAATGTTTCAATCATCAATTCACTCAACCATTGTTTATGCATAAATGATATTTAATGTCCTTAATGTTTTTCTATCACTTTCCATATATTTATTTCTTCCTTTCTTTACCTTATTTATATTCATAATACTCAATAGCTACTCACTCCATTAAATTTAAACAAAATAGCCCCTCCACTCCTTAACATTCATCCATTACCAAATCATTTTTTCACCATTAAACACTTCTAAATACAAATCCCTTGATTTCCGTTCAATAGGCAGCCCCACACACTTCCAATTAAGTCTTATTTATTTAGTTTTCAAGCCACAAAATCAACATTTACAACAACCTAAGACTTAATTTCTTCATTTCCCCAATATACAAACACCTCACAACCCAAGTTCCATAACACCAATACAAATCCTAATCTAACAATTCCAATCATAACATTCAACCACAAAGGTCTTAAATACATGCAATAGGGTTGAATTTAAGAAGAATAAACTCACCTTGATGGATCTCCAAGCTTGGCCAAAATCTCCTCTTCTTTTTCTTTTTTTCTTCTTTCCTTCTTCCTCTCTAACTCTCTTTTATAGTGTAAACTCTTTATCTACTTGGTTTTTATTCTAACTAATCCCTTTTTTTCGCTTTTTAAAGAGCTTAAAAGACACCAAAATGGAAGATTTGGGGAGGGGTTAGTCAGCCAAAAGGGAGAGTGGAAGAGAAAGAAGATGACTTTTTGGATAAGTGAAGAAAATGCCACAAATTTTCACCTTTATACTAAGTTTAGGGTTTATGGATTTCATTAATTAATTTAATCTCTCTTCTTATTGGTCCAATAACTTAATTAATCTTGATTAAATTTTAATTATGGAAAATTCCACTTCCACCCCATGATTTTCTAATTCTTACAAATTTTTCTCCAACAATTTCGTTACTTTCGATTTTGTCCGTAGGGTGATTTAAATTTTTTCCTAATTCGTGCATCAATCTTTTAATTCTCATATACTAATATTTCCACTTACTTTCCCTTATAATTTATCATTTTTTTTATTTAATCAGAATTTAGACTTCGATTGAACCGGTACACCCAACTATGGCCACGCGCGATCGAGACCTAAATCGCTGGATGTTACATATATTCTAACAATTCATCATCATACCATTGAAAAAATCCACATCCCCTTAATTGCAAATAACCAATGACCACCATTTATGCATGTTCATTGCCGCACACATATATATTTTACATATAAGAAAAAACACAACACGAGGTAATCAACAAGATAAAATATCACCCATAATAATAAAATCAAAACCAAAAAAATTATTTTTTCCTTCTTTTCTCTTAATCAATAATACTCAAATCATTGTAAGATGAAATAATGTTTAGAGGACAAACATAACATTTTAAATACTCACTCTATAGTTTGGACAACCATAAAAACGCCGACTTGGGTTAGCTTCTATCCAAGATGTCTACTTTCGAGCTACTAAATTGCAGTGATACACGATTGAGAAAATACCATTTATGCCTTCACTTTGATTTAAAGAAACTGAAGAAGATGATTCCATGAAATCAAAACTTCAATTTTTGATTTCACAAAAAAATATAAAATATAGATGAAATTTGACTTTGAGAGATTAATTTTGTCAAACAGATGGATAAAATTTCAGTGATTATGGACTTCAACAGTTAGGGTTGGAAATTTTTTTCAATTGAAGAAGAACCTCATATGGAAAAACAACATCATTGTGTGGTATTTTTTTCTATTTTTTTAAGGTAAAAAATGACGTCGTTTTCACTAAAAATAGTATGTTCTTCAAACATAGAACGATATCGTTTTAACAAGTCAGACTCGGCTCTAACATTGAGAGCTTACGATGCTAACGGTGACAAACTTTAGGATTCTATATGTCCCGAGATGAAAATTTATAAGTTAATTTGTACTGAGTTAGAGTTTAGAGACTAACTCACACTATAGGCCATAGTTCATATGCCTATTTGTCCTTTTGGCCTCTTTTAGGAGACTATTATATAGCTTTTTTTCCAAATAATCTATTTTACTAAATAAATATTATTGGTCAAAGTAATTTAAAATTATGGTCAATCTAGATTATATTTTAGATTATTTTTTACCAAAACCAATATTTTATTTATCATATTTTCAAATCATAATTTATTTTAATAATTCTAAAATTCACATCTAAATTTCTTTTAGACACTGTTTGAATTGAATGATTTTGAAATATATAGATTTATAATAGGTAAGAAAATAACAATAGAAATTTAAATTTAAAATTTATTGAGAGAAATCAAAATATTTGAAATAAATTTAGTTAGAAATTAAATTTGGAATTAAGTGAAAGTGATCTAATAAAGTCAATAGAAGAAATATTTTGTGAAGAAAAATTAATTAAGTATATAATTGGAAAAATTGAGTAGTTTAGTGTTACAATGGAAAAAAAAATTATCTACGAATTAAATTGAAAATCTTTGGCATTAGTTAATAAAAATAAGAAATAATGAGAATTGAAATAGTAATTAGTAAAAATAGATTTTAATTAAATAAATTTATAACTCTCACCACTAATACATATCTAGATTTTCAAATATCAATTTTAATATATTAATTAATTATGTTATATAAGAAAAAAAATGAACTAAGTTTCCACCTTATTATATACTATTCTCAAAGATATTATTGTTTAATAATAATAATAATAATAATAATAATAATTTATATGCTAAAATAAATTATCTATATGGAAATTATGAAATATGTGAATGTAAATCCATGACTTATACTAGAATATAGTATACAGATTAGCATGCCAATTAGAGAACTTTAAGACCTGAATAGCATTGCGATACTGATATTTTATAGGCTTTAATACGTCAAGTTTGATATATGTTAGACGCACAGTGTCAAGACATTGCTATGTAGGTACCGAGTTATTTACTATTAGACTGCAATAACAGTCGTATCCTTTATGTCTTCCTATTTCTGATCTAAGATAAATTTTATTTTTTTATGACTAAAGATAGTTTTAGTATATTATTAATTTATAAATGACAATTTTAAAATAAAAAAGTTTGAAAACAATTTTCCATTAGCAAAAAATGATAGATTTTGTATTTTTTACATTTAGGAGTTGAAAAATCAAATTTTTCAAAAAAAAAAATGGTGGATGAGTGATTTTTCAAAATTTATGGATTTTGACATTTTTTATGTAGCCAAACAATGAATTGACATAAATTCATAAATTGTTCAAATTCTTTCATCTAAAATCTCTTAATTTAAATATATTCTTAAGAAAAATTATTATTTATTATATGAGATTTTCAATATTATATTAGTACTTCATGGAGTTTAAAAATTTTATATTATTTATTTTATCATATTTTACTAATATGTTATTCTGTTTTATTTTCTGTTAAAAAATGTTAGATTATAGTGAAATGATAAAAAAAAAAATTATTATTTACCCTCTAAAATTTGATCTATTGTATTAATATCTTTGAGATTCGACTTATTGTATTAGATCCAATTAGAAAAAAAAAATTATTTTTGACTAACGATAAATGTTTTAAAATTTAATATAATAACTATATGGTTTAAGTAAGATAAAATATAGAGAATAAATAGTATAATTTTTAAATCTTATAAATATCTCAAATTTCAAGAAATAAATAATAATTTTTTTCTTCTATTATTTAACAACAATTTAAAAAAAATAATTCATCAACAAAAATTATTTAAGAACTAATTATATAATTATTTTAGTATTCGTGGTCAATGAATGATTAACATAATAGTAATACGAATACCCTCACTCCGAAAGGAGGAACTGCCGCTAATATCGTAAACGACAGCGTATCCGTAAACTGCTGTTTCTAAACGCAAACGTGCGATTTCTCAGCTATTGTCCTATTGAGGTGAATGAGTAAAATATGAATCACGCCGAAAGTGTATTTTCGTACCAATTGGCCCCCGCGGTGAGAAGGAATTGCCTTGCCGGTCATTCCAGCGAATCAATTATCTTTTGTTTGGTTGCTGAGAAACGGAATGAAAGATCAACTGAAATACCTGAAGAAGCAGTATCAAAAGTAAGAAAATGATTTTATCTATCGGTTTAGGCACTATAATTAACTAGTATTTGCATTTGAATTGCGAATCGATACTTCGAATTTAGGATTAGGGTTAGTGGCTGTTGGTTCTGAACTAATTGGGGTATTAATTATTTGCAAAGTTTCTTTGGATGTTTTTGTTTTCATTTCTATTTATGACACTATGGTTTTCAGACCTTAACTTCAGTGTATATGCTGCTTACTTGATTGAAAACCTAGAATCAAAGTGGTATTGATCTTGTGTAATTGACGGTGTTTGGATCAGGAAATAGTGAGACTTCCAAGCTCAATTTTGGGCTGAAAATCTTTATTTTTTGGTTAGTGGAGTTGCCGCTGATGCAGTCTCAGTAACAATCTTACTAGGCATCTCTAGGACTATTGTGTACTAGATATCAAGTTCGTTGAGCACGTGCACTTTGACAGCATTTTCCTGGTTATTACTATCCAAGCGCTTAATGGTATAGATGAAAATGAACATAGTGCAGTTAATTTTTCTCTATGTAAGGGTTCACTACCTTTCTGAATTTAATGCCTATTCCTTCAACTAAAATCATCATTTTCCTTCTCTCTGACCAGGAAAGCCCCAATTTGGCTGGAACTGTTAACTGGGCCACATCAACAGTAATTGGAGTGTTTGCAGGCATGTTATATGGGTAGCAAGGAGGCATCCGCATCAGTTGTAAGTTTGTGATTAGGAAATCACCACTAGATTTCTTCTTATCGTGGCTCATGACACTATTTCACTATGAAATCTGTCCTTCACCATTGTCCTGCTCCAATGAGAATAGATCCAATTGAGGAAGGAATAAAGTGAAATATTAAACTATCAATGTTTGCTTTATTTTGATTTTTTTTTTTTTACTATTTTCACCTTAGTTTTACGAGGACTCAGTCATAGTGGAGTGTCTGCATGGCTGACTAGTGGCATTTGTTTGCTTCTGATAGAAAGGAACTGGTTGCCTTGTTGCATTCTGAATATTATTTTCTCTTATTTTGTAATCTTCTTCGGGCCCTCTGTTTTTGCCATGTTACACTTCAGTTTTGCGAATTGAGTCCTCTTTATTCATGCTTATATATATTGAAACTGTTGTGGACTTGGCTATAATGTCAGAGCAAGGATGCTGAAGTAATGTTGAAACTTGGGAGCACTCCAGATAAGTGTGAACAGTATAGATTAATGAGAGATGCAATGAGAAGAGGTTTATCTGAGTCACTCGTGATTCAATTGTTGGTGAAGTACGTCTTGGAATGTTTACCGTTGCCTTTTATGGTTTATAAAATCTGCTGGCTGAGAAATGCAGGGTACATGATGTTTTAAATGTTGTAGGAGCTGGTTCTGCCACTGTTGCTACATTTGGCTTAATTTGTAAGAACTTATATCAGTACATCAAGCTTTTTTAAGTTGCTGATTTTTGGAATTTAGTTCACTAAATGGATCAGTTAATAGTTCTCACTGGTAAAGATGGCCTTTATTTTTATTTTTTCTTATATCAGTATCTCATGATTATAAAAGATTAATTAACGAATTTGACCTTTATTTTTCACATTATTATTGCATGTTAGTGCCTGGATCTCTTCTGTGGTGTGTGAGGAATGTGTTGCTGGGATCAGTTCTGGGTGCAGCATTCTGTTTTCCTCTTGGTAATGGGTCAAAACTTGTATATTTAAATTTAATCACTTTCTCGGTTGTTTCTGTTGAAATACAACTCTATATGTCCTTCCGTTAACTGCCAGTTGGTGGTTACTTGATATAAACCCTATGTACAGAGGATTCTTCTCTAGGTTTCAGTCCCATTATATAAATGCTATTCTATCCTTACTGGGTGGAAATGATGCTCTGAGTGGCAAGTTTAAAATGATATTGGATGGAAAATGGTTACTGAAATTTTCTAGGAAGTGGAAACTTCTAATTTGATTAAGCATCTTGTGATAGGTTGGATTCACCTGTTGCTTATAGAGAAAGCAAATGAAGAAAATCTTGACTTTAATCCTGACTCAGATAGAACGGGAGAAGCAAAGAGTGATGTTGGTGCAGCAATCGAAAGGCTTGAAGGGAACTTAAAAGCCAAGTAAACGAAACGTCAGCTTTCATAGTCCTGAACCATTGGAAAACGTCCCATTCGAAATTGGTTGGACAGGGAACTGCGCTGGCAACAACTAACAAGCAACATGAACACATTTGTCACACCCCTGATTCTTTTTTCGGAGTGGCCGTAAAAGGATGAAACAAGTCGTGAATGTTTCTGTAAGCTCGTTTTGACCTTTTTTTGGATCTTGAATTTGTAAGAAAATAAGTTAATCTCTTTAGCATTTAATCGTGTTTGTTTCAAAGCAATACATAGATGATGTTTCTGAGATGTGTTGCTGATGTTAGTCGCTTTTGATATACAAAGGGAACAGAAATATGGCACAACCTGTATTTATTTAAAAATTTTCTCCATTTTTAGCTTGCTCATTTTCTTAGCAACCAATAAGAAAGCTTTCTTAAACTACAAATTTTTTAGTTGTTCGGCATTGAAAAATTCCAGCATTCTGGGGAAGTGCTTAACTGAGCTTGTACTATGATTCTTGATCTCTGATGACGATGGTGAAGCCCCCCACAATTTCTCGTACGTTGGAATAAAACTGTCATCGACTTCAAAACATCAATCAGCGACATCAGACCACATCTACCGCTCAATTAAGAGTTAAGTATTTGGTAAAGGTTTCCTCTAATTTCACTCCGAATTTCTATTTTCATTTATCCATGATTCAGCCACAGAATATGTTAAATCCAAAACGCCAAAAAGAATTAAAGAATAGGAATAGCCATCATGTTCGAGAGATATAATTTGTTTGTATCATTATATGTCGTTGACTAATTATGCACCAAAATTTCATGTTTAACCCTAGAGCAAAAGGATTAACTGCTTCTCAAGCTTTCTCTGAGCATTTTTTCTCCTTAATTCTTGGGATTGTGTTTTTTCCTCCCACTGCTCCATTGTGCAAGGTCTCAAGTAAGAATCTTTTAAGGACGTTGGATCTACTTTCCCTTTTTCCTTCTCTGTCACGCAGTCCTTCAAATCTTAAGTTGCGAATGGTTGCAAGAGCTTCTTATGCGTTCGTACTT
This sequence comes from Balakata baccata, assembly GCA_949630135.1. NCBI lineage: Eukaryota > Viridiplantae > Streptophyta > Magnoliopsida > Malpighiales > Euphorbiaceae > Balakata > Balakata baccata. The sequence goes on from CATIWF010166861.1 coordinate 14,780, forward strand.
TGAGATAAAAGTCATTACTCCTTGCCTGCAATTTAACAAAGCATTAGAGATGAGGGGTTCTCTAATATGGCTTGTATCAAGAAAATAAACCACAAGTCGCACAGATGAGTGGTTACCATCATTGTGATTTAGCATTGTGGTGTTGTCTCGTACTTTCTTTGCCATCCTTTTCACAGCTTCACCTGTCATTCCAAATAATGATTAACATGAATGGAACAAATATTTGTTAACCGTTAATTATAAATGACCGTCAAACGCAAAAATGCTATGTCAAGAAAAGCCTTTAAAAGACTGGGAAACTACCGTATGTTTTATCAAAGCACACCCTTAAATATTCTTTTCTTCTTAGCTCTCCGCCTCTTCCTATCTGCCTGGGTTAGTTCAGCATCTTCTTTGATATCCCCTTTTGCCACAGAAGACTTCCTCAGGAGCCAGCATGGTCGCATCTGAAACTGCCACAGGGGCAATCTACACACGGAAGATGTGCATCAGAAACTCCGTCATTAACAAAAACCGAGGAAAATAAATGAGGAACCTCCTTACCTCTTCCATAGCAAGGGCAGGAACCTTTGCTTGTATAGACATATCTTCTATAACCTATTCAAGTGAATAATAATAGATTAAAATAAAGATGGAAAAGAATTTCTTAAGACTGCCAGTTCTAACATTAGTATAATAATGGAGATGCATACAGGTTTTGGAGCAAAGTGGAAGTGAGATAGAGCATCCAACTTCAAGCACAGTTTCTTAAACAGAATGCTTGCCTACTACAGAAAATGTAGAGTTAAATAAGTAAAAGATATACATTCATTATATGGATTCAGAAGCAAGATCCCTGAACAAAGTTCTAGAGTGAACTTAGTGATATTGATAGGAACTACGCTCCCTTATGTTCACTGCCCATTTCGAAGGACTGTCAACAAAGGACTCGGACAGCATAGATATCTTCTTCAAAGCAATGATTTTTTCACACTTGGAGACTTTATTGATCTATCAAAGGGAGCTTTTTCAGGTTAATATCTTATGCGACTGTCACTTAGCATTTTGGTTGGGAGTCCAACGATTAAAGCTTATGCTTACTTTTGAATTCCATTTTCTATGTCCTTATTGACATACAGCACTCTTAAGTGTGTTTTATATGAATGCGTTGAGTGTATTTTGCATATTATAAATTTGTAAGTGTTTTTATGCATTTTATTAATGGACTTGAATGTGGTTTCTTGTCAATTTATATTTGCTTGTATTGTATTGAGTGCTCTACAAGTTTGTAGTCTGCATGTAAGACTTAATTTTTCTCCAATAAAAGCAATCATATAGTGCTTTAAAGTTTCAGTTCTGCTTTTATCGCAGCACTTCCTGTGATGGTGGAAACTGTTTCAAGAAAAATTCTGGAGCATATAACTGATCAATGCCTCATCTGCTGTGATGTGGGAATTCCATGCAGTGCCCGACAAGCTTGTAATGATCCATCATCACTCATTTTCCCCTTTCAGGTGGGAATTCATACATAACTATGGTTTCATATTGACACTATCGTTCCGTTACCTCAGAAAGAAAAGGTTACCGTTTTATGACAGCCAATGTTCTGGTTGCTAACTATTTGCTTGTCATGCACTGATATTTACGTTACTGCATGTTCCTTCTAGTTTGACTACATAATATTCTTTGAACTTCTTAGGACCTGCTAATTGGAATATCTAACTAATATTATGAGCACCAAAAAATTGGTTTTATGAATCATGAAAGTTTTTATATTTAATTTTGTTAGGGAAAGGTTGTTTTTTAGTATGTATTTTTTTTCCCCATTAATAAGGCTCGGCGTTCTTTTTAATTTCTATAGTTGTAGGCAATTGAAAAATGGAAAAGGCTAGGAGAAGCTCTAGATGAAGTCTAAGATTTAAAAATAAAAGAAATATTCAAAATTGGCAAATCAACTTGGTTACAATATCCGATGCCATGAGATTAGCTCTATTAGCAGAAGTTATTGTGTTGAGGTGCCATCGACATGCTATGGCACAAGGCCACTCAATACCACTTAATACGAGAAGGACTTCTGCAAACAGAGCAAACCATGGAGTGCAGGATTAAATGGTGGACCTGAAAACCAGATGCATAATGTATTTTTGTCTTGACATTTTAATTGCGTAAATTGTAACAGTACAAACAAACTGAAACAGGAAAGCGAGATTGAAAGTTGTTCATCTTGTGAATCTGTCTTTCACAAGGCTTGCTTTGGGAAGCTTATAAACTGCTCTTGTGGGGCAGTCATTAGAGAGGACAAGACCACTGCAGTCAATAATGCGCTGAGCAGGAAGGCCAGCGACTTGTTTGGAAGATCGAGCTCTGGTTTGTATGTAGGATTGGTGTGTGGTCCGTTTTCGAGCCAGAAAAGACTAGGGATGACAAGGATACTGACACCGTTATTTAATCACTGTACCCTTTGTTTATTGTCTTGATTGATAAAAGCTGACGTTCATTTATAGCTCTGTCATGTACCTACACACCACTGTAGCAAAAATTTTTGGTGGCTGAATGAGTGTTTTGTTTTTCCTCTTCCCGTTTTTTGAGTGAATTCTTTGTAAATTATGACCTGGATTAGTATTATTGTTTTTGTTTCCCATTTTCCTTTTCCTGATGATCTATTAATTTGCTTTACACTTTTATCTAATGGAATAGTTGTTCAATTAGAGACAAATAATTGGAAAATTAGTGACTTTGTAAAGCAAGTGGGCAACTTTCTTTAATAGCTGATGGACCCAGAAGGACATAAAAACAGTTGGTAGCCAGAAAAGAACATAACAACCTCATGTGGAAAAAAGGAAAAATAATTTTTTTTTTTTAAAATGTCGGTAACCACCTGAATGCCCATGATATCATGCTTTCCCTGTAATCAGAATTTGGAAAGTGTAATGATATTAACCGTCTTTGAAATTTTGACCAGTTCTTTCTCGAAAAGTTATACAAATCCCACGAGAATCAGTTAGTGAACATGGATATATGCCTTTCTATTGCAATGATTGTAAATTCAAAGCAGGCTATTTGTGAGTCCCTAATGGGGATGTTTATTCTTCTTTCTGTGCATCATATAAGGGTAACAAATGCTAGCTTTAGTTCTTCCTCATAATAATAACTATATATATATATAAAGAGACAAAAAATACCAAGCTTTTGTTGGTTTGCAGCCACCAATTTCAAAGAGGCAGATCAGCATCTGCCAACTTTGGATATATTATCCACCCAAATCCCTATAGTTTATGTTGAGTGGCACTGGGGTCTATTCTATTGAGATGACAGTAACAATCACATTATCCTCCAAAATTTCTAATGTTTATGTTGAGGGTGACAGTGAACTTCAAGAATCAAGAGTCTTTCAAACAACAAGAACGTTAACAGAAAGAGGAGATATGAGAGCAATTACAATTTTTACTTTGAATTCTTCCCAATGGTTTTATTTAATTACAATTATATGCTACTCTAACAATGGCTATACAAGCTAAGATTGCTGCTTTCTAGTTTTACCATTCCAAAACCTACTAACCGAATCACTTCCCATCAGTTTTGTATTTGACAAAGGGTGTTCGTGTTCCTATATTACCTTTGCATTCTCTTTGTCTGCTACTCTATTTTCCCGCAAATTTTCTCAGATGATAATTCTCGTTTTGGCTTCCCTAAAATTGTTGACTTCATCAGCTACCTTGGACATTGATAGGAATCAGGAAACCATCTTGAGAATAGAGTATGTTTCAGCTTTATGATAAAAGCGAAAATCGCATAGCATGGGATATGCATCAATGCCACAGAAAAGTACCTTCACATTCCATACAGGTCAAAGAAAAAATCATGAAAAAACTACGAAAATTACACCACAATCCTAAGTTTTTATCATCTTTGATTTTTTTTTTTCCTTCTTTTGAAATGTGAATCAAAGTCCGCAGAATGTGTTCTTAAACTTTATAAGAAGATGATGGTCAGGAGTTTGTACCATAAAGGGGCAAATCGAGAAGACAAATCAAGAAATGGATATGGCCACCTGTTTAGACAGTAACAGAAAAACAGTGTTACAGAGTCAAGAGTGAAAGTATTATTGATTTGTTAACTTATTTGATCTCAGAAAGAGAAGAGAAAATAGTTTTACCAGAGCCTGACTGAAGCATGGACGATCCACTGGAATAAGACATAAACTATTGTCCATATGAAGAAATATGCGATTCGAAACAATGGAAATCGCTGGAAAAAAAAAAAAAAGATTGAAATAATTAATAAGAAAGAAATTCATGCAAAGATTTGCAAAATGATAAAGGAAAAAAGTAGATTACCAGGCAATTCAGGGCAGTATCTCCGAGCAAGAAAATAGCATTCATTGAATGCATACTCACAACCAACTGCCATCAAACAAAGAAATTTACATATTTAGGTTCCGTTGTATCATCCAACGACAAATAGGGAGATGTGGTCAATAATTTCAGTTTTCTCCTTAAGACATGTCATTAAGGGAATGGCCATGTCTTCTACAGACTGCAATGCCTATTAAGATGTGCCTTCGTTTTCTTAGATAAACTTCTGGGTCTAAACCATCAAGTTTTTTTATGCTTTCTTCTTTTGCTAATGAACCAGTTTATCGTTAAAAGTATTAGAAAATTATATTTACAGACAGAAATGGTAAATGGTACTTACAGCACTTAGTCGATAATCCCTGATTGCAAGAAATGGAACAAGTACAAACCAAAACACACAATCTGTGAGCATAACAGCCCCTGCATTAATCTGTTTCCATTTTCCAGGAATCAATATGTCAACAACCAACAAAAATGTAAATGTCTAATCCGAAAATAATGGACATTGGACAGTGAACAGAGAACAGAACCATGAATAAAGTAAGCTCATATAACAAACTTACCTGGAAAACTATTTGAAAGACAAAAACCCATTTCCCTGCAGGTTGCCTCACGTCAAATCGTTCATTGGAACTTGAGCTCCTTTTTCCCAAGGAAACATATGAACTTTCTGCTGGTGCAGGAGTAGCGCAGTTTCCTTGCTCTGAATCTACCTCTTCGTTATCAACCTTATCTCCACTAAACCTTTTGTGATATAGGTAACATCCACGCATGGAGAGTAATGATCCAAGCTACAAATGATAATTCAATCATTAAGGATGAACAAAAGAAAATTTGAGAGCATTGAGCGATTATGTTCAAACTTACCCCAAAGTACATAGTAACTGAAGTAAATGTCCACCTATACAAAACAAAGAAACATCATCAGTCAGTCCCATATAGTTCAAATTATCAACTCAAGTTTGCTCTTTGAAAATGACAAAATGTTCATATCTTTTATCCAAGAGAAGAAAGAGGATAAACTTACTGGGTATAGTAGTAAAATAGGCTGCCTCCATCCCCAAAAGCAGCAACAACTAGCAGCACCAAAAGCACAGAGAAAGCAAAAATTCTGAAAACTAGCAACCAGCCAGGGTGCATTCCTTTAATGCATGGTCTCCAAGTTTCATCATCATACAATTCTGCTTCTTCTTCTTGCTTGTTCTCTTCACTATCTTGTTCCACTTTGCGAAAGTTTTCATTTTTCCATATCAGAATAGATGCAATAATCATTGAGATTACAACCCAGATGGCACAAAGGCAGAGCCTCCAGTTTAGCCAGTAACTGGCTAAAGTTGTGTTAGCAGTAATGGATGGATGCCAAGTATTTTGTGTGGACCCTGTTAAAAAACTCATTTTGTCACTGTGAACTTATATCTGATGTTCCGGTCTAGTAGTTGAATTGTTTTCAGATTATCACAGAAAAGGAAGAAAATGAAGATGAATTTAGAATTTTAAAACCAGAAAGAAATGAGAAAGCTAACCCATAAAAGAATGGATAGATTGGTGAAAACCTGATAGAAAAGAAGTTCTCCAAAAACAAAACTCAAGCTTCTAGGAAAAATGTTTGAAAAAACTCACAAGTGCAACAATATAGTGAATGAAATTAGAAGGAAAGAACGGTAGAGAGGGGAAACTCGAATACTTTACCACCATCAAACAAATATATCCTTGAAAACTCAAAAAAACCAGAGGTGTTTAATTATACAGGCTAACTAAACCATATTAAAGAGAAGAAGTTTTTGAAGAAATTCCCATTAGCTTTTACGGGTGCTTTATATATTATATGACGAACATCAACATTAAAATTAACAGAGAAGACATGGGCCCACGGGAATTCAGAATTGTATACTAAAATCCCAGATTGATTTTGACCTCATTAGTACCCAATGCTAATAAGAGATTCCAAACTTTAGGTGGGTTCTTGGATAGAAAGCTCAAAATTCAAA
>CATIWF010166872.1:0-11080 GCA_949630135.1 Balakata baccata
GCCTTTTAAGTCCATATGCATATGCATTTGCAACAATCATTATACATTTCAGTCAACTTTTGCCTTATACAAAGAAAACCTATACATGTAATCCAAACATGTACTTTACATTCAATACAGTCTCATTGGCCATATCATAGCAATTATGTAATTCAATAAAGCAAATCAGGTCACATTACACGTAACACGTAATAATCACATTACATGTAGCACGTACCAAAGAAATCGTTTGATAATTAATCTCACATTTCCTTTTGCTACTAAGCTTCTTACTTACTGTCTTTCACTTCCTTGAGGCTCTCCAATATGTTGTGGACCTAATTGAATATATGCTTGGTCAATTGGTAGCTAAATAAACTTAGTGAAACTTAAACAAATTGAAATATGCATTTTAAGGACCACTAACTAGGGTTTGATATTATGGCAGTGTGACCTTCATTTGTTCAATAACTTATAACTTTTTCTATAATAGTCAAATTTGTATGATTCTTATTTCTAATTAAAGCTAACATGTAGGGATACAACATATATAAATTTGAGACAAATTGGACCATTGTGGAATATTTTATGCAATTTATAAACATGTTCTGTTCTCTGCCCTGTTTTTGACCTTAGGCAATTTTGGGATACCAATTTTACTTCTTCATATCTTACAACGTGTAAGTCATATTTTAATGAAACTTTGTATACACATAGATAAGTCAAAATGGATCAATTTTCATGCTGACAACTTTCATCCATTCTACCTCTAAAGTCCTCATATGGTAGGGTAATTGTGACTGGTCAGAAACAAGGCTAGCATCCATACCAGTCTGACTTTTGAAGGCAATAACTCATACAATACATAATATATTTAGGGGATACTTATGCCTAACTTTAGCTAAGATATGTACCTATAATTTTTATGTTTTGACCATTTACAGATTATGTCTATAAAGAGCTCAAAATTGGCAAAAAATTGATTAGACCTGCACAGGACACTAAGCAGGCAGCTCAAATATGGAACAAACATGACTATCTTGCATATAACTCAACATCTACTCATAATCTGGTCCTGAAATTTCGTATACAACTATATAACACATATTCTACAACTTTGATGTTTTGAGTTTCATCAATTACAAACTCTATCATATAGAAAAATAACCAAAACAGCAAGTGATTCAGCTAGGTTCCTCAATTGAACCAATTCTAGTCCGACGCCAATATCTTTCCACAAACACGAAATCATGCAAAACTATTTATATATCCATAAACTGAAGACATAAAGCTACAAGTGTTATGTTTGATATCTTTCCAGAATCAGTCTCTATGGCTTTCAAAATCGAGTTGCAAGACACTGCTTGTGACATACCCTAATCAGTCATAATGAATACTTAAAGAAGAAGAGATGATTACTTACCAAGAACAAACTTTCAAGGGTTGAATTTACAGCAAAACATAGGTGAAACAATGAAGAAAAGAATGTTCTTATGATAGAAGAAGAAGAAGAAGAAGAAAACGGGCTGGGGAGAAATGACTCTTCAAATTATGTGAAAAGACAGAATAGGCAGCAATAGATAAGCCAAAGCTGCCTTGCCTTATCGTTTCTTCCTTTTTTGTTTTTTTAACTTTTCTGATTTATTAATATTTAATTAAATATTTAATTTAATTTATTTTATTATTTTCTCTATATATTTACATGTATGTAGTGCCAAAAATACTATCTAGTCAAATTGTCCAATCAAAATAATTTAACTATGCCAAATTTCATTTATTTCAATTTTAATCATTTTATTTAATTTCATTTTCAATATCTTGTATCTTTATTTAAATTATAACTATACACGTACGACTTGCTCCTATTGCGATAAACCGATCAATGTCAAGTTTATCTCGTGAACACGTTCATGCCAAAATCTATATATATGCATGTATTTTATGTGAATGACATTTATAAAATGAACCTGTTCAAATAAAATGCATATGATAATGCATGTTTGGATGATCGAGAATGTTACAACATCACTACAAAATGCTGTCGTTTCTTTATATAGCAAAGCCACCGTTGATCCCCGTATATTATGGATATCCTTCTCATCCAACCTAAAAAATAAACCAACACCAGCAATCACATGATAAACAATTATGAATACTCTCTCTTCGTCCTCTGTGGACCTTTCTGTAATTCTCTCTCTCTCTCTCTCTCTCTCTCGCTCTTTATCTTCTTGATAATGGTGGCCAGTCTCTCTCTCACTCTCTATCCTCTTGATAATGGTGGCCAGTCTTATTCATCCAATTACTCTTTCTTTCGTTTCTAATTTATGTTTATATGTTTGCAGAATTTTCATTTAGGTTTTGCCTACAACTTCACTTTCAGAAGAACAACTGCAATTTGCAAGTATATTTCTCAGGTGCTTTTTCTTGACCAAGAAAATCAAATTAATTGCACAGGTATTTGGAACAAAATGTTCATTGCTATAAAGGGATAGATATATTCCATTCTTTCTGGAAAGAATGGAGCACTTTTGATGTCATTACCATTTTAGTCAAATTTAAGAAAGCATATATCAAATCATGATTTGATGATAGAGAAGAAGAGGTTAGATTTTCTGTCGAGATAATTTTTTGAAGTAGTTGTTCCAAGAGTTTGATTTAAAGTTAGGAATGGGATTCAATATTTTTTATGATTAGGGATTAATTACTAAGGATTGTTATTCATATTTTAACTGCCTTTTATACTCTTATGGCTACAAATGTCGGTTGGAATTAAAATTCATCACTCTTTGGTTAGCAACTAAAATTCTTTTTGGTAAGCTTATCCTAGTAGAATTCGTTTGCTTTTTAATTCTGATAGATTTCTTATGTAAATTCTATTGCGTTGATGAAATTTTTTCATATTATACCTCAGTTAATTCTCCAAACTTCTTATAGGTAAGAGGAATTTTGGAACCAAAAAAGAAACAGCAGAGAAGTAGTAGAATTGGAAAAACTAGATCAATCACAAAAGATGAATATGACATTTCCAAATCTCATATTCGTCAGTAGGATAAGCCTCCTCCCCTGGTTAGTGCATTAAAAAGTTCAGCTGAAACAGATGCAGCCAGTTTTCACTTCCCTGGCCATAATAGAGGGGTGCTGTCCCATCTTTATTAACTGAGCTCATTGGATTAAAACCATTTATACATGACTTACCTGAACTTCCAGAGCTCAACAATCTTTTTTCACCTAAGGGTCCCATTTTAGAAGCACAAAGGCTAGTCGCTGAATTGTTTGGATCAACACAAACATGGTTCCGTATTGGAGGTACAACATGTGGGATCAAGCAGCAATAATGACAACTTGTTCACCTGGAGAAAGCATAATTCTCCCTGGCAACTCTCATGTGTCGGCTATTTCTACCATGGTATTATCTGGAACAGTACCCAAGTACATTACACTAGAGTATGATTGTGATTGGGATATTCCCAGAGTGGTTAATCCATCACAGGTGAGTCTATGAATGAAATATTATTTTTGGTAACAAATTGATGATCAATTATATCATTCAATAGTACACTGTGAATGTATTTTCGCCATTTTAAACATTATGGTACTGTTTGGTAACACCAAACTAGATTATAAGCTATATTATAATCTACTTTGACCATAAAAATAATATAATTTGACCAATAATTTGTGTTTGGTAAAATAGCTTATTTGGAAAAAAAAAAAGTAGATTATAATCTCTAAAAAAATAAGCTAGTAAAACTAGCATTCAAAAATAATATACTAGATTATAGTTTTTCTTTCCTTTTATACCCTTACTTTTTTTTTATCATTATTATTATTATTATTATTAAATTATGTATAATATAATTATTAAACTATTTAATATATATATATATATAAAATAATGAAATATTAGATGATAAATATATAATATGTATTTATATTAGCATTAAATGTTTAATATAATTTTTATAATATATATGTATTATATAATTTATTTGTATTATATATATAAATATATCATTTTACATTTTTCAGCTAGTTTTACCAAACACTTTTAATTAAATTAGCTAGATTATTAATTATCAGATTTTCAGCTACTAAATTATTAGCTACAATTAGATTATCAGCTAGTTTTATCAAACAGAGCCTATATTTCTTTTCACTTACAATAAATGAGATTTGTTCAATGTTGCTGAGTTAAATGGTTGTGTTAGATCGAAACATTTGAAGGACACAATAGTAGGCCATATTTTAATGTTTGTTTCTATTTTCAGTAGTATCAGTCATCTGATTTATCATTATTTCTTTTTATCTAAGTTTATGCCTAATAAATATGATTAAGATGGTTGTTATATAAGGTGGAGAAAGCTATCAAAGAGTTGGAAATGGAAGGTTAGAAACCAGCTGCAGTTTTTGTCACTTCTCCTACTTATCAAGGTATATGCAGCAATTTGAGTGAGATTTTACACCTTTGTCATTCTTATGGGATTCCTCTTATTGTCGATGAGGCGCATGGAGCACATTTTGGATTCCATCCTCACATGCCTCATTCAGCTTTGAAGCAGGGTGCTGATCTAGTTGTACAATCCACTCATAAAGTTCTGTGCTGTCTAACTCAGTCATCAAAGTTACATATGTCGGGGAATATTGTAGATAGAGAGAGAATTTGTCGATGCCTTCAGACCCTACAAAGCACAAGTCCTAGTTATATACTTCTAGCGTCATTAGATGCTGCTAGAGCTCAACTTGGGGAAAACCCAAAAACTGTTTTCAACAAAGCAATAGAGTTAGCCAATGAGGTAAAATTTCTCATTAAGTAGATTGAATGAATTTCCAATTGTTGACCCCTTGCGCCTTACGATTGGTTTTTGGCAGCTTGGTTTATCTAGTTATGAAGCAGATGATATTTTATATAACAATCATAATGTCATATTTGAGCTTGTGGGAACCCGATACATTGCATTTGCAATTAATCTTGGAACTTGTAAGAAGCATATTGAGAGGCTAATAGCAGGACTGAAGGAAATATCTTCATGGTCTCCACATATTGAAAAAGCAAAAGAAAAGATAAATGATAGGGGGTATGTACCTTTCATTGATATTACCATGAGCTTGAATCCAAGAGATGCATTCTTTCGAAATAAAAGGAGAGTGAGTATTAGAGAGAGCCTTGGAAAGGTATGCAGTGAGCTAATATGTCCATACCCACCAAGGATACCTGTAATGGTTCTCGGTGAGATAATCACAGAAAGTGCTATGGATTATTTGTTGAATGTTAGAATGAACGGTGCTGTCATTTTTGGTGCTTCTGATACTCAACTCTCTTCCATAGTAATATGTGATATGTGACAAAGATAGCATGCAAGTATACTTGCTTTATCTCATCTAGGAATGATGGTAGTAATGCATCATATGGAAACTGGAAAGTTTAAGTGAAGGCATATAATAGAGAAATCATGGTGAAAACGGCATAATTGCAGAGAATGCATGTGCCATTTAGCATGCAGTCAATTTTAATTAAGGATCCACTAGAATTTATTTTCCTCAAATTCTCACTACTTACAGCTAATGTGTTTACAGAAAGCTCTCGTTGTGCATGATAAGTTTATGACTTCAAAGTTGTATGCATATGTAAACTACAAATAAATGACTAGAATTCTTTTTAAAAATCTGTTGCCTTTCATTTTCATTTTCATTTCCAAGTTTATGGCTGGACAATTGATATGATAATATACAATCCCAAAATACTTTTAATCTCGTTTATCAAAACACATTATTAAAGTTGATAATTTTTTGTTTGACTTCAATTCATCTGAAAGTACTTCTTTGAACTCAACTTGAACATAATTGATGTGGTAATCTTTCAAATCAAGTTAAGGTCAGTTTGATCTAAATCTAATGACCTAAAAAGAAATGGCATGACATATTTTGCATAGCTTCATATTGTTGATAATATAAATCTCTTCTGCTAAGCATTTCACGTGTAGTGTTAGATGGCAGTCTACTTTTGGTTTTCCTTCACCAAATTTTTCTTCTTTTGCTAATTAATACCCATTTTTCCTGCCTTCATTGATTTCTTATTCTCTTTCCCTTCACTGTTCATTTCTTAAAAGATTGAGTTTGGATGCATTATTACTGATTTTGTCAATTCACATGATCAGTTGACTTTGGATTGAATATATTTATAACAAGTTTAGAGCATACGACAATATAAACTCCGGCTTGAGGGGAAGTGTTAAGATATTCTTATTCTAGGCATAATATTTGTGATTGTACTAGCTGTATATGATATAAATTAGCTTAGACTAAGGCCGTAGTTAGGCTAATTTTGTTATGAGAATGATTAATCCAATATTCGAATAAAATGATAAGAGGGAGGTAGAAGAAATCTGTAGTCTGTGTTCCACACAGTGTCCTTAAGATAAATTCGCTCCCAACCAACGGTGTTTAGAAAAATTGGTATTTGTCTCCTAAGATATAACAAATATCAAGTAGATGTTGAACATACAATATCCACTTACAGTGAACGGATTATATGTCACACTCTTTATCAGTTGAGAAAAACAAGAAAATGGAAGAAGAAGATTTTCCAAAAAGTCTCTACAACATGAGGCAAGAACTCCTATTTATACTAGATGAAGAGACATGTGATTAATCTCTTTAAGGGAAAATAAGAGCAACCCATAAAATTTCACCATGAATACTCGTAATAATCATCAATTTATGATTTTTTTTTTATTCTATTGGCATTGGCCATATCATTGTACTCATCAACTAGTCTCTAATTCACTCTAATTGTTAGAGATGTACCCAAAAGGCAATCGCCTTAGGCACTTAGTGTACACATTCATAAAGACATTCTTTCATTATATTAGTATTTATTTGTATATGAATTGATATAGATCTTAAACTGATTAATGAAAGTCCATGATATGAAATATAGCATAAATTAAATCATGATGGGATCATGATAATGAGATTCCTATCATGTGCAATTATGTTAGTATCTAAATTATCCCTAGTCATAGGATCAACAAGACGGGACATTGTTGATCCGGATAGACTAGCACATGTTATATTCCTTGATTAGATCAAACAGTAGATCTCATAAGCTGTGAGCATGAGATGTTCAATGTTAACATGTGGATGTTTGTTAAGAGTAGTCAAGTACATTGTATTACCTGCTATGAGACAATCATATGGATTATCTATTCAAATGTCAATGATAGTCTCATCATAGTAATGGTGCATATATCCTTAGACTTGAGGTACTCAAGGATATCTTGGATATTGATTCTGTGCTTTGACTCCATTCCTTGGATAGGGTGGTGATTGGGTACAGCTTGATGTATTCGAAGGTAATTGGGTAGCCAACGGAGGATTCACAGCTCCTGATAGAGGGAGAGTATACCCACAGTCTCTTGTTGGGATCATTACTCGGGAATCTCTAGCCAGAGTGGAAATGTCTTGAAGATGGTATTCAGTGACATGTCTAATAGAGTAATGAGTCCCAAGAACAAGATCTAACATCACTTGGGCTAGGTGTGATGTAGTCAGTCTAGCGAGAGCTGACACATAGTCCATGCTCTGAACCGAGTGGGGTATAGAATAGTGAAAGGATGAATTGCACATATTGTTGTCTATGGAAAGGTTCGTAGTCAAAACCACTGACTTTCCGGTTAATTGGGGGTCATGATGTGTTGCTAGATACTGCTCATGACTTGTTTAAATTGTTTGATAATTTAAGTGGCCAACATAATCGGGAACCTAATGCGTCACACGCATTGGAGATGTAAAGAATGATTAAAATGGCTTTGGATGAGATCCAAAATATGAGAAAATTATTTTGAGTCGGTTCGCAATAAGATCGCAGAGAAAAATCGCTCGGGGGGTTGACGGGCCTGTTGGCCTGGCAAGCCACTGGCGAGCTGCTTCGCGCGCCAGTGTGCAGCAGCGCTTATTCTCTTTTAAATTGGCCAAAATGGTTATGGCATTATTCATGTCTTTTCATTTTCTTCTCCTTTAAATTTAGATATACTTTTCTGATTTTCTTTTGGATTTAAAAGACCCCAAAAGACAGAAAATAGATAAGGAAAAATTTTTGGAGACAACAAGAAAATTAAAAAGTTTAATTTTCCTCTCATATGAACATACACCATTGCTAGCATTTTGAGTTATATTCAAGCCATCTTCCTAATGGTTTCATCCTCTCATCTTCGTGTGGATATTGTTAGAGACAATCCAAGATTGGATTATTGTGGTTTGCTACAACCCAACAAGGTGAAAAGTAGAAGAAAAATCAAGAAATTATAAAGGTTTAAATTCTGAATTTTCTTTGGTTAAATTAGTTTTAATTGGCACATGTATAATCTTTTGATTCGGGTTTTGAAAAATTTTATTTTCCGCTGCATAATACGTATGTGATACATGATCAAATCCCATCACTAATATCATTAGCAAAAAGAGAAAATACTAATCCCAGCAGCAATACAACATTAAAAACTAGCTAGGAATGTGGCAATGGGAATTTCAGTTGGAATTGTTATTCGGGGAATGCTATCGGGTCTTGCATTCTTCTTATATCGACAGAGGGTGAAACATTTAGCTGATTCTCAGAAGCTTCTTGATGGGGATTATCAAAGATTTGCAAATGAATCTGTGGTGCCTTATTCGAGTGTTCTAATTTGTAGATGGATTTTCAATTTTTTTTTAAAAATTTTGGTTCAACTACTAAATATATGGACTCAATGGCAAGAAAAAGAGAATAAGAAGGGTAAATGGGTAAAGAAGGGTATATGATGCCTCATCATTTTCTAAAAAAAATTTGTACACATGGA
Organism: Balakata baccata; assembly: GCA_949630135.1. Classification (NCBI taxonomy): domain Eukaryota; kingdom Viridiplantae; phylum Streptophyta; class Magnoliopsida; order Malpighiales; family Euphorbiaceae; genus Balakata; species Balakata baccata. The sequence goes on from CATIWF010166872.1 coordinate 8,811, forward strand.
AAATTCACATCACTTCTCTATTAGTTCATTTTAACAGAGTTAGAGAGAGATAATTTTGTGTTACAAAATTAAAGTTTAAGTACTTTTTTGATAAAAAAAATAATTTAGATACTGAGTTGTTATTAGTTAAATAATTAAAATACCATTCATTTAATTCACTTGTTTTGGAGTGTAGATAATCTAACAGATCTACTAGTAAGCTATAACTTTGTTATTTTCTACTATGAAACATTAAGAATATAACATTCTCGATTTTCCCACATGCATTATCACATATATTTCACTTGAACATGTACATTTTATAAATGTCATTCATATGAAATACATGCATACAAAGAGATTTTAGCTAGAACGTGCTCACGAGATAGACTTGCTACAGATCGATTTATCGTTAAAAGAGCAAGTCGCACGTGTCAAGTTATAAATTATATGAGAATAACAAGGTATTGAAAATTAATTAAAGTAGACAAGTTGACTAGATAGTATTTTGGCACTAAGTACATGTAAATATGTAGAAAAAATAATAATAATTAATTAATTAAATTAATTATTTAAATTATTTAAAAATATCAGAAAAGTAAAAAAAAAAGAAAAAAGAAAAACCTCAAAGTCGGTTTACACCAACAAAAAAGGTTGTCTCATTCTTGTTTTCAGCCAGAATTGTGTCCATCTTCATTCTCTTCTTTCTCTCAAATTTCTCCAGCAACAAAACCAAGAAAAAGGACCATCTGAAGGTTAGTTATCACCGTGAATTGTTGGTTTTAATTTATGGTTAATAGAAAATGATTTAGGAAATGCAAACTATATGATTTTCATGGGTAAGCTGCTTGAATTCTATTTTCATGGCAGAAACTTAGGGTCTCATTTTCTTTATGTTAAAGGCTGATTCTGAAAAAGCACAAAACACCAAACTTGTAGCTTTATGTCTTAGATTTAAGGCTATGTAAATGGTTTTGCATGATTTAGTATCTGTGGAAATATATTGGCATCGGATTGGAACTGGTTCTATTGAGGAACCTAGCTGAAATATCTACTGTTTTAATTCTGTTTCTATATGATAGAATCGGTAATTGATGAAACTCAAAACATGAAAGTTGTAGATATATGTGTTATCTAGTTGTATACCAAATTTCAGGAACAGGTTATAGGTGGATGTTGAGTTATAGGCAAGAGAGTCATGCCTATTCCATATTTGAGCTGCCTGCTTAGTGTCCTGGACAGGTCTAGTCAGTTGTTTACTAATTTTGAGCTCCTTATAGACATAATCGGTAAATGGTCATAACAAGTTATAGGTACATGTCTTAGCTAAAGTTTGACACAAATTTCACCTCCATATGTTATGTATGTTGTGAGTTATGGCCTTCACAAGTCAGACTGGTCCGGATGCCAGCCCTGTTTCTGACCAGTCAAAATTACCCTACCATATGAGGACCTTAGAGGCAGAATGGATGAAAGTTGTCAACATGGAAAATGTTCTATTTTAACATATCTATGTCCATAAAAAGTTTCATAGAAATATGACTTACACGTTGTAAGATATGAAGAAGCAAAATTGGTGTCCCAAAACTGCCTAAGGTCAAAAACATGGCAGAGAACAGAACATGTTTATAAATTGCATAAAATATTCCAAAAGGGTCTAATTGTTATGAAATTTAAATATGTGGTAGCCTACATGTTAGATTTAATTAGAAACAAGAATCATACAAATTGGACTAGTATAGAAAAAGTTATAAGCTACTGAACACATGAAGGTCACACTACCATTATACCAAACCCTAGTTAGTGATCCATAATATGCATATTTCAATTTGTTTAAGTTTCACTAAGTTTATTTAGCTACCAATTAACCAATTATATATTCAATTAGGTCCACAGCATATTAGAGAGCCTCAAGGAAGTGAAAGACGGTAAGTTAGCGGCTTAGTAGCAAAAGAAAAGGTGAGTTTAATTATCAAACGATTTCTTTTGTACGTGCGATTATTACGTGCTACGTGTAATGTGACTTGATTTACTTTATTTGAATTACATGATTACTATGATATGACTAATGAGACTGTATTGAATGTAAAATACATATTTGGATTACTTGTATAGGTTTTCTTTGTATAAGGCAAAAGTTGACTAAAATGATTGTTGCAAATGCATATGCATATAGACTTAAAAGGCGTTGTGACTAGCTAAATAGCATTGAAAAGCAAAAGAACAGGCCTATGGCCCAAACAAATGTTCAAAAACAAAAGAAAAGGCCTATGGCCTAACAAATATGCAAA
>CATIWF010166909.1:0-26106 GCA_949630135.1 Balakata baccata
CGAAAGGAAATTATTAAAAAGTTAAAGGACTAGAAGAAAAAAGAATAAAAATGTATTAAGATGAATCAAAAATTAAATAAAAAAAAGATAATAAATAAATTTAGCGAAAGAATTTTAAATTATATTATTAAATAAAGAAAAATAGGAAAAAACCAAAGTTAGAATTCAGCTCTGAACAGACATTATAGCTGTAGAAAATTTTAAGGGTTTGGCACACATAAATAGTCTTTTTGCACACAACCCTAGACAGATAGTAAGCCTGTATATATATATTTTTTTCAATCAGAGAATTTTCATCCCTCTCCTTCGGCTTTTCCCAGATTTCCCATCCCCCATTGCAGACTAAGATTTAATAAAATAGTTGGGACTTTTACACAGAAGCTCCTCCTAAGAATCCCAAATTCTCCCTTCCTCTCTGGCAGACCTCCTTCCCTCGGAGAACGAAAATTTTAGCCAGCGTTGGGATTCTTTCTATAGTAGTCGATTTTTCTAGATTCTTTGAGCAGCGAAAATTCGACTAGCGGAAACGATCGCCAAACTGCGGGTGAGTAATAGGACAATATTTAGCCTCCATAATAGGTTTGTATATATAATTCTATTCATTTACTTTTTTTATTTTGTGTGAATGAAACTTGAGCGTGTTAAATTTATTATGGAAACATGTACTTTATGGTGAAAATGTGGACATTCATATTACTGTGACTTAAGAACTTGAGGATTTAAGTTGAATAAATTTTGAATAGTTTGGGTGTAGATTTTAGAACTGGAAATTGTTTTTAGACACTGGAATTTATGTATAGAACGCTGAAATTAATTTATAGATTACTGGAATTTATTTATAGAACACTGAAATTAATTTATAGAACACTATAATTAATTTAAATGTGATCTGGAATTATTTTGGACATTGGCAAAAGGACCAAAACAGAAATTTTGAGGACCAATGGGCATTTTTAGTAGACCAACACGCTGCAAAGTAATAATAATACATATATAAAATTCTTTTCTCTTGGCAATAAGTGGTATATAGGACACGAATTAGTTGGGTCAATTTATTACAATGCATTAGTTCCAATCTTCAACGGGCACTCTTCCGCATGTTCAAAAAAATACATGAGAAAGAAAGAAAGACAGAAATATGTAAATCCTATTTACCATAAAATAAAAATAACCATGCATGTTCAATCACATAAGCCAAATTTTATAATCATCCATTATACCATTCGTACACCCTTATCATGCATTCTCTAATGCATAAAATAAGATAAATTAGAAAATGGTGTTTTGGATTCCAATTTTAAAAACTAGTTTTCAACATTTGAACAAAAATTGGACTTTTCAGTCTTAAATTGAAATTCATTGTAATTTTCTAATTTAATCCCATTAAATGATTATATTACCAATTAGAAACTCTTTCTAAAAGGAAATTATGACAATTAGGTAATTAATTGATCATATCTAATATTCTCCTAAAGTTGCCTACTAAGTTGATTAGGTTACTTCCCAATTTGTATATAATTTCCATATTGGTTTTAATTCCATAATCATATTAAAATTAAATCCAATACTTCTAGAAATTGGTTCATAATCAACTCACTTCAAATTCAAGCTATTATGATGCCAAAAGAATTAAACAATTCAATGACAATGCACATTCCACTGTCAAGTCATACTAGATTTGAAATTACTCAACTTAGATTGATTCTAAATCAAATCTGAAAAATTTCCAAAAATTCTAGAAACTTATATCATCAATCTAAGCATCTATAGGTCAGCTCAAACCAATCAAAATAATTTGGAACAAGCCAAGTCATCAAAACTAGCGAACCAACACATAAGATATTCAAATCGATTCATTTATCAACTATAATCTCTATGGAAATTTAAAATTGAGCAAAAATATTTTGGCATGAAATTAACATCATAATTATCAAATAAATATGATTCTAGGGTGCTGGAACAAAATTAGAACATACAAAAATTACAAACAAAAACAGCTCCAATCGGGCACATAAAACAGACTCGTTTTGTCACTTGTTTGTAAAATTAATAAAAACAATTTTTAAGTCAATTCTGCCCATAAATTAAAACACATATCAAATATGTTCTAATGAAATTCCTATAATCAAATCTCAAAAACAAATCAAACAACCCCATAAAAGAACACAATCAACTTCACTAGGTCACTAAAACCCAAATTTTCAGCAATTTAATCACATAAACGTATTTCACCATATGAACCCTATATTAATTTTCAATCATTCATGTCATCTAGAATCATCATATGATCATATTATAAATGAAAAATAAAATTAAAAACCAAATTTCAATCTAAAACAATTTTTCAAAATCAAGGAACAGAAAATACCGTTTTTGTGCAATAAAATTGCATCTTTAATCAAGATCAATTCTGATGAGCATAAGGGGGCTTTGATACTAATGTTGGATTTTGAACATATAAGAATGCAGTGGAAATTTAAAATTTATTAAAATCCTAACCTATTTACTTATGCCATCAAAATCAATTAACTAACCTAGGGTTGAAGATGATTACCTCTTTAACTTGGTGCTTGAATCTTGAATTCCTTCTTGTTGGGTTGTCGCAAGCCATAGCAATCTAGTTTAGGATTACCTCTAACAGTAATCTACGAGACAGTATAAAGAACAAAACCACTTGGGAAATGGGTTGACAATGATCCTCTATGCTAGCAAGGGAAAATTGTCTTTGAGAGAAGAAGGAATTATTTCTCAAATAATTCGTGGGAGGCAGCCATGTTTTAGACCATTAGAGATGGGGACTTAAAACCTTAAGTTTGGTGTCTATATTAGAGTGAAACACTGTTGAATCGTAGTGTGTTGTGCAAACGGTAGCCTTAAGCAATAAAGTGCTAGAAGCACCCTGCCGTAGGCATGGGTTTTGCAACGTACATGTCGTGAGTTCACCTCGGTGCAGCGATTTCACCATGGTACAGTGAGTAGTTTTTGTAATGCCCATAAGTAGGGCTTGGTAGTAAATAAGTATATGTAGCATGGAAAGAGTATCTGAGTTTGATTCAAAATGATAAAAATGAGTTATAAGAAGAATCAAGGGTGAATTGATGATGTTATGGAAGTATTTTGGGGTTTACATGAGGTATATGAAAGGTATAAAGTTGGACTTAGGTCTCAGGCCTCAAAAAGGGGTTGAAAGATTGAAGAAAAATGAAATATTAAAGGCGTTACACCCCTGACTACAAGAGTCACGGTCATAACCATCGAATTGACTTGTTTTTGGGCGTTTTGAAAAGGTCATGCCTATGACTAAATGAGTCACGACTGTGACTGGCCTATTATAAATACCCCAACTCTATTTTTCTTCATTCTATATCGCTCCCAAAGCCTCCAAACCCTAACCCTCAAGGCCCAAACTCAGAAATACCCTTACCCTACTATATTCCATGAGATTTATAGCCTAAAATCACAAGATTTAACATCAAATAGGAAGATGAAGCAAGGATTTGGGTGATTTCATTATTAAGGCCCTGTTTGGCATTGTGTTTGAAAAAGCGCTTTTCTGAAAAAAATTGTATTTTAAACTTTTTTTGAGTTTTGAAAACTACTTTTGGTAGAAACAAGTAAATAAATGTTTTTTTCAAAAGCAGGATTTGGGTGATTTCAAACCTGCTTTTGGAAAAGCATTGAAAAAAGTAGTTCATAAAAAATTAAAAAAATCATCCAATTAAATAAAAAAAATTCAAAAACCTATTTTTAGGACCCTCAACAGCATCCCAAACACCCCTTAAGAAAGGAGGAGATGTAACACCTATCACTTATATTTATATCATGTTATTATGATAGAATAAGACATAGTCTTGTTTATAATGAGGGATAAAATTTTTTTTTGAATCATATATCAATATTACTTTAGCATTTAGCAATTCAGCAAAGCATAACAGATTAACTATATACATAATATATATATCGCATCACTACGTATTCACTATATTATACGTATACAGACATACAGTCCAAAACACAAAAGACATGTCCCTATAGATATGTGAAATGCAAGGAGAGAGATTGGTGAGGCTCAGCAGGTGACCTGTGATCCATGTCTTCTATATAGTATGTACGTCCAAAATAAGCTAATTACACGTCTCTTCCTGAAAAATAATGCAATTTGATGAGTTGCAACTCAATGAGAATAATTATCAAAAGCTTTCTAAAGTACTAAGCTAGTCGCAATTACAAGTAATAATCGTCATTCCTATACATTTTACATGTCATTCTATTCATTAATATCATATGAATATAAATCATGTAAACATTTTATTTGCTTATGCTTATGCCATTTTCTTTTTGTTGTGAATAGGCTAAACATACACTGTCCCTAGTTTCCATGTGAACATTTAGCTTGATCATTTGTAACATTTGCACATTTGTTAGGCCATAGGCTTTTTTCTTGTGCTTGTGAACATTTGTTTGGGCCATAGGCCTCTTCTTTTGCTTTTCAATGCTATTTAGCTAGTCACAATGCCTTTTAAGTTTATATGCATGTGCATTTATAACAATTATTATACATTTCAGTCAACTTTTGCCTTATACAAAGAAAACCTATATATGTAATCCAAACATGTACTTTACATTCAATACAGTCTTATTGACCATATCATAGCAATCTTGTAATTCTAATAAAGCAAATCAAGTCACATTACACGTAGCACGTAATAATCACATTATATGTAGACATTCCAAAGAAATCATTTGATAATTAAACTCACCTTTTCTTTTGATATAACCTTATAAATACACCAACTATGCCAAAATCAAAACCGCATTACCAATCAAGCTCATAATTAATTTAAAACTCATCTCATATTCATATTTAAAATAAACCAACTCAATCACAATATTGCTCCATAAATATAATAGGAAGTAATTTATCAATACTATTTATACGAATATATTACAAACATATCAAGAGGTCTTTACAGGATTATAACGTGGCTAGAGTGACAAGGTAGGGAAAATGAGAAAATAAGGCTTAACAATTACAAGGACTGGTACCAATCAAAGATATATAATTAATTTCTACTTTCTACAACTATTAGAGTGAGTTCAATTTAGTAGAAACAAGAACAATTCAAAGATATGAACTTTCTTTTTTTCTTTTTTTTTTCCCTTTCTTTCTTCGTGTCTTGTTTTTCAATTTTTCTTTTTCATTTTATTTTTCTTTACATTCATTGAATATAATAATAGACTATTGCTCAATGCTTAGCAACTCACAATCAATAAGCTCAAACTGTAGAAAAGCATATTTGGTATTTTTAATCTCTAATTAATACCAACCCTTATAACTACAGGTCACAAAAAGTGGACAAACAAAGAATGGGGTCATTGTGGCTAATTAAAATGTGGTTAAAAAAATGAAAGAAGGTCAAGGCTCAAAGGGGATTAACTAGTAGTAATGAAGGGTAGGCTAGAAAAGAAAGCCAAATGGCCAATCCTAAATACCTCTATCATTTAAATGTCTTGACAATAAAAATTGCGGCCTTAATTAGTATATGAATGCAAATACTAGAGTAATCATGCCATGTTCAAATTTATTCACACAAAAGAAAGAAAGAAATAGAAGAGCATTTAGTGATAATAGCTATAATGACTTAAAAGCTCACAAAAGAAAATAAATAAAACAACAAAAATAATTAAGTTAAAAAAATTTAAATAGGAGTGTGCTAAAAACATTAAAATTATTATAAGTCTACTGATTATGTAATCCTAACCAAAACGTGGTATAGAATTATTTCATTAACTAATTAATGGGAAGACCAAAGACTACATAAAGTCTACAAATTTCAAACACACAAAGTAGGCATTCAAATTCACAAAAAAAAAAAAAAACGAATACAAAAGAATTATCTCCCCTACACTTAAACTTTACATTATCCTCAATGTCATAAGAGAACAACAAATAAAATAAAAGAAGGAAAACAGAATACTACCCTAGGGTAAAAATAGGTCACTAATTAGGAGGAGGGAAACGGGACAAAAAACTTGTGCATCAATCGAAGTTGCTTCTTCTATGTATGCTCAATCCTCCCTAATCGATAGAGGAAGGACCTACATTCGCATTTTGGGGCTGTTCCTACTGTTGGTCCTGTTCCTACTGTTGGTCCTGATGTATTGGTTGAGACTGTGCCAGAGCCACTACTGGTTTCCATCGAATAGAATTCCCTATTCTCTTTACCAAACATGCTCTCTACAAGGCAACTCTATTGAGAACAGTACTCAAACTCGATATAAGCGTTAAAGTACAAAGTGTATGATCAAATTGATAAAAGTACTGAGCATATTTATTATGCCTGATGGTGTAATGCATCTGTTGGAAAGTAAATGATGGGGTGCAAACTTTAGTTCCAAATCACTTACACCATAATAAAAATAATTCAGATATAGACACTTTATTACTTTCAGTTTTACTAAAAATAGCATGACACATGAATTTATGCAACACATTAATGCATGGATTACTAAAATAGAAGGTGATGCATTTCTAGGATTAAAATTATATTTTCCAGTATGGGAGTGCCAAGCCTGTTATGTGTCAAATTCATCTGGCACATCCCTAGCTCCATCTAGAAAAATTAAAAAAATGTCATGCATGATTTCAAAATTTACCACATACTAGATGCCCCTCAATCAAAATGCAATTTCAGTACAAGTGTCGTTAACAACTAGAGTGGTGTAAAATTCAAGCATCATTTCCCTGAAGCTAGGATCTAACATGGAAATAAAAATTGACCATCCTATATTTTGTGCATAAGCTAGCACCTCATCCGGACTAACTAACTCTATTAGAGTAGCATAATCCAAGAATATAGGGGCTATAAACGGTCTTCTATTAAATCGCATACATCTCATGCCTTCCTCATCAGAATAAATAGGGAAACAAACACCATACTTGGTAGAAATGTCCACTAAATTGTGTCCGCATGGATAATTAGCATTTTTAATGCTAGGCACGTTAAGCGACTAACAAACAACTAATAAAAGATTTGCAAGTAAAATGGGAGGTTATAGCACGTGTGATTTATGGTACTTGGGAAAAATTAGGAAGAACTGAAAATTGAATGGGAATTTATAGAAAGAGGATGTGGAGAGAAAAATTAGTAGAAACATACATGAGCCAATTTTACTTACCATTACTGTGTTACTCGTGAGAGAATGCATTTGATTGCACTGGTGAGCAAGTGAGGCTTGTTAGCTCGATAGATAAGGTGGGAAGACTGGGCTAACATGGAGTGGCAAGCAAAGCATACACGAGTAGTTGAGGCATCTTGTTGGCTTACTTTTAGAGCAAGAGCGTGCTAAATTTTTTCTAAATTGATTCTTTTTTCTTTTCACGAGATGTCAATTTTTTTACCTTACACGGTCATGTTGTTCTTTACTAGAAAATGACATGCTCCATTACCATCCCTCCAAATGGCACGATAGTAGGGTTAGTTAACACCCGAACCTCTATAAAATTTGTATCTCAATCTTCTCCTTTTCTTTTACTATCTTGTAAGTGCAAATTTTTAATTTCCCACCAATTCATCCCCCCCCTTCTTGGTGATTGTTTGGGCAACACAGTACAACAAACTTTCACCTGGTAAGTTGTTTTTCTTCAAAGGTTGAATATCTCTTATAGCTTCAATGCTCTCTAGACATTCTTTGCCTTTCTTTCCTTAGTGAATGCATGCTCCTCAAAGCATCTCTTTCAAGAATCGGCCCAAAACAGGCCTGATCCTTCTTCTAGTGCTTTAGAGAGTATCTATTCCTCAGCTCATTTCTTTCCAAAACTGGCCTTAAATGGGTCTGGTCCCCCCTTTTGTGCACATGGACCCTTAGATTTTCCTACAAAAGATATTCTTTAGCTATCCAAATCTTCAAATTTTGGGATTAGCGGTTAACCTTTCTTTTCTTAGCATCTAGAAAGGACCTAAGATCAAAAGCTACTATGTTCACTGAAGCTATATGAGGGAATAGATCTACATCAATCACTATGGCTTCCTTCTTTTCGAAGAACTTGAGTATCCTTTTATTGATCCTATCCTACAGTACATTTCTGAAATTTTGTGTTATGATTCTAAGAGTCGTGATACTTACAGTATGTCTTTCCCCTTAATTCCTCCTTAGATGGCACTTGGTATTCTGGAGGAAAGTTGATAAATTTCTCTTTAACTAAAAAATCAAAGATCTCCTTATTCTTAAAGACTTTAAATGTATACTAGGGCAGGTTGTTTAAGTCTTGATTCTTTTTCCATATGTTTGGAGTCTTCTTCACTAGCATAGGACACACATAGGAACCATTATTAATTAAGTAAGCAATAGCAACTTCAGATATTACCTCCTGACAGTATGTACCTATAGTAGCTTTCCTTTTGTGGTTTTCCTCTTTAAGGAGTTGTTTATACTCAAAGACTTTGGCAGTCATCTCGCAGAAATCTCCAAACTCCATCCCCTAGAACTTCTTTCTCAGCTCTATATCATGACCTCTCTGGGCCATTTTGACATACTTCATCTCAGGCAAGTGGATCTTGCATCGATTCCTCATCTTTTTAAATCTTTCAATAAAGATATCAGTAGTCTCTCCACTCTTCTGTGTTACCTTAGAGAGTTCATCCATACAAACCTCTGGCTCTGCTTTGTAGAATTGGGTATGAAATTGTCTTTTCATTTCCTACCATGTTAGAATAGAATTCTTAGGGAGAGTAGCATACCAAGTAAAAGTCGAGCCTGTTAAAGAGTTAGGAAACAACCTGAGTTTATAGCCTGAGAAATTTTCGTAATTGGCTAACTCCCTATATTGAATAGTGAACCTGGCTATATGTTTTAGTGTTGACTATCCATCCTTTCTAGAGAAAAGTGTAAAGTCTGGTATTCTGTGTCCTCTTGGGTAGGGATTCTCTCTATCAATTATATCTGGATAAGGCTTATGGAATTTAGGGTAGCCTATTTGTCTAAGGCCATGCCCATATAGCTCTTGAATCGCCTCCCTTATTGCCTCCATATCCACTAGTGCTGGAGCCAGTACTGGTGCATTTACCTACATAAAAGGCAAATGAGGTTGTTATTCCCTATTCATACCTAATCCATAGGGCATATGTGAGCTACCTTCAGCAACAGATAGTGGTTCTTTATAGATTCCAAGTTGATTGCTAAGATTGGTGTGGGCAAAGAAGCTCTGGGTAATGGTTCTAGTACTAGTGTGTCCTCTGGCCCCAAGGCCTCTAGTCCTCTCTTCTATGAGGTAAGGAGGAGTGTACATTACCTCAGTTTGAAATTATGAGCGGTAGAAGTGACTTGCTTTACGATTGATCCTGGAGTGTTGCCCCTCGAGCTCATCAGATGGTTGCTTAGGGACTGGGTCTTGCTTGGATGCAACCGTCTATTGCTTTGATTTTCCTATGATTCCAGTTGATGATTTCTCCAGGGAGATGGACTATTGAGTCAACTGCTCAACAATGGCTCTGATCTAGTTCTTTGTTTGCTTAGTCATCTACTTTAAATGCTCGACTATACTATCTTTGAACTTTTTAACCATTTCTTCTACCAAAGACCTGAGCACATCAGACAAGTTAGAACTGTTAGTAGTTGGACTATTACCTGGTCCAAATGGACTATTATTTTTTTCATCCTCTTAAGCTTGCTGAGGAAGTGTGTGATTCTCGATTTGTTCCATAATGAGCAGAACTATACTTTCATGTTCTCCTGTTGGAGCAACAGATCTTGAGCCCTGAGACTCCATAGCTTTTTACTTCTAGTTTCAATAGGCATGTAGTAGCAACCAAACGGGTCCCATTGGGCATGCCTAAAAAGATATTAGCAATTATTTCAGTGGATGTGTCAAAAAAGATGTTAGCAATTTCTCAGTAAATGAGCATGTTAAAAGTAAAATGCGAGCATGCTAGGAAAATTTAAGTGTTTTCTAAACTAAAATGAGAATTTGCACATTGACTTCTAATCAAAAGATTGTAGATTCCTAAGTTTCCTTGACAATATGCGTAAATTTGATTGTTAGTGAAATTGACAGTAAATGAAAATAGTTGGCAATAATGAGAGTTAAACCAGTTAACAAGTGAGACTTTGAAAAAATAAATTTTGAATAGAGACAAAGCTTGAAGGAAAATAAATTCACTGATGAAAATAATGTTGACAAACTACAACGAAGCTGAATTGAAATAAAGATGATTGAAGCTACTAAAAAAAATTGATGCTTGATTGAGATCTGTTAGAACTTGAGCTGAATTGAGTGTTTATTGATGATTATGTCTTTTGCTCTATAGATGCTCTCCATTTTATAGCATTAGGATCAAGATGACCGTTGGCCATATCCTCCACTTTCTCCACTAGCTGTAGTGCCAGATATTTTAGTCGTTAGTTTCCACGATTTTCTCTATAGTCTATTACTCCTCATTAATTGTATCTATAGTGCTCCTCATCTCTAAGGATTTGATTTTGATTGCTTCTTGTCCAAGTATCTGACCCCTCATGGATATGGGTTTTAATTATTATAATGAGCTTGGGCCTTAACCCAATGGATTTGCAAAAAATTAGTGTAAACAGTTACTTTTGTTGTCATTAATTATTTCAGTATCCTTGTTGGTCATGATTATGTCATTATTTTTTAAGAATTAGCTTTATCTTTGATTTTGATTTTTTGATTTGCCTTGATCTTAGACCCTTAATTCTAGTGATTTGCTTTTGTTCTTTGTATTTAAGTTGTTGTAATCTTTCTTTTCAATTGAATTATTAGAATTCCTTTCTCTATTGCTCTATTCCTTTTCTTTCATTTTTGTGTCTTTCATCATTTTAAATTCTAACAATTAGTATCAAAGTCATATTTTCAAGGGACCTATCCATGGAGTTTAAATCCCAGATGTGGGCGGTATGCCTTGAGACTTGTTTGGAGGCTCTAGACCTTTGGAAAGCTGATGTAGAGGATTATAAGAATCATGCACTTTCAACTAATCCTACTGTTGCCTAGACAATCACCAATGGAGGGGGGGTGGGGTGGGGGTAGATAAAAAAATTCTTGCACTTACAAGGAAGTGAAAAGGATTGAGAAGATTGAGACACGAATTTTATAGAGGTTTGGGTATTAACTAACCATACTTCTCTCCCTAACCTTAATTGGGTATTCACTAATCTAATCACTTAGATTACAAATTGAGTTTTTGCTAGCTCACTCCCAACTAGGTGTTTTACTAAGGCTAACACTCAATCTAAATTTCTCTTGTGTTTTTATGGCTCACACAACAACCAATTCCTTATAATTTGGCTCACACTACCCAATTACAAGATAACCCAAGTGTTTGAAGATTAACACTTGAACCCTTAACAAATAATTAATGAAGAAATATTGAGAAAATAAATTGCAAGAGTTTTGGCACTTTGAAAGTAGTTAGTTGAATTAAATGGCCTTTTGGTAGGGTATTTATACTGATTACCCACCAATTAGCTGTTACAAAGTAGTACCATAACTCTTTCTAATGTTCTCTTATAAGTGCATTAAATGATGTCTACAGAAAGGGGCTTCCTTTCAGGAACATAGCTTTCCCGGTTGGAAAATATCCTATTTTGATATATGGCATCTTCTGGTTAGCTGAACCGTCCAACAGCTAGTCCCTATTCAATTTTTCCGGTCGGCACTTCTTGTGTCCCGGTCGGGACTTGCCCGATGATGTCATAGCCGAGGACTTGGGTTTGCTGGCCTTGAGTTCTTCCCGGTTGAAGTCAGTTTGACTTTGGTCGTTTTGACTTTATAATGAATTGGCACATTTTAGTGGTGTCTCCTCTTCAATTGTCATGTCTTTTTAAATTTTCCAACCGGACTATAACATGTCCCGGTCTGGAAGTGGAATGTCTTGGTCAGGACATCTCCTGTCCCAGTCTGCTTCTGCTACTGGAACTTTGGAAGATTAAAAAGCAATATTTTTCGATCTGGACACTCACTTCCCGGTCTGTACTTGAGTCCCAGTCGGTAGTTATGCGTCTCCAGGAAATACTTGACTTGTTTAATGAAGAATTTATAACCAAATGTGCTGAAATTTTGAACACTATCAAAACAACACTCAATGAAGATATTAGTAACATTTAATTTGATTGTTAAGATCAAAATAGAGAGCAATCACCCTAAGATTAACAATCTCCCCCTTTTTGATTTTGACAATCAAACTAAGCAAAAATAACAAATTGATAGTGCTTTACTCAAATTGATATATTGAATAATAAGTATTCAAAGTTTCATATCATTTAAAGGTATAAAACATATTTAATACCTCAAGTCAAAAAGTCAACATAATTGATAAAGTTAATTTTTTACATAGTTGTCATGTTCTTTCTTCTCCCCCTTTGTCAATATCAAAAATAATGAATTACAATCACCAAATTGACATAGAGATAAAGAATAGGAAACCATTTTATTGAAAGGAAATGTGTTACATAACAAAAAAAAAATGTGTAAACTAAAAATGGAAAGAGAAACATTAAGTTATGCATCTCCTTCTTCATCACTTGCCTCCTCTTCCTTTTTACTACCTTCTTCTTTTTCATGAATGCCTTACTCCCCCTCAAATGGTGGGGCTTGTTCAAGGCTATAAGTGCATATATTAAGATTGAGTTACCCTTGCATGCTTTGAATATCCAAGTGAAGGTGTTGCATCATATCCCTCTTGGTGTTAAAGGATTGCATTTGAAAGTCATAAAAACTTTGAAAGATGATTTGTTGTGGTGAAGAAGGTGGTGGTGGAGGCATTTCTGGTGCACTTGAATTTTCTCCTCCTATAGAGAGCCTTGACAGCTTTCTTGTGGCTTCTTGAGTGGCCTTTTGGGCACCATATTCTCCAAAGGCATAGAAAAAGGTATCAACCTCCTTGAAGGGCCTTGCAATAGCCTTGCAATTTAGGAGATATTGGATGTCCAAGAAGCTCTCATATTGAGAGCGAGATGAAGAGAAAAGTGCACAATTTTCATCTGTCATGAGATGAAGATACCTTGCAAGATAAGTGATTTGAGTATGGAGAGAAATTGTTCCTTTGGTAGTGGAAGCCATGGATTGAAACTTGTCAAGAAGAAGATAGGCTATTTCAGTAGGCCAATTGTGAATCATGGCATAAAGGTAGAGAAGGTCTTCATGAGTGACTTTCTCATTGCTTTCACTTATTGCATTGATAGTGAAAGTGATGATTATGTGAAGGATGAATTGAGAAAATGTCTCGATGTGCTTTGCATTGGATCGCTTGTGAAGACACATTTCAAGAGATTCTTTTCCACACATCAAGAGGAGAAAGAAGCATGGCTTAAGTATTGATAAGGGCAACCTTTTTGAAGCCAAAAGCATCTATAAGTTGATGATTTGACATCTCTTATAGTTGGCCAAAGAGACGAAATTGAATTTCGTAATAACTGAGAGAATGTTTTGGATCTTTGATCACTTGAATAATGGAGAGGAATTTGATGATGAGTTCATCATGGCCATTTTTAAGGGGCATGATGAAATTGGTCCACCCCATTTCTTTAAGAATACCAATAACTTCATCCTTGACACCCAATTTGTCAAGGTCATCTATATTTAGAGTGCGGTTTGATATGAACTTCTTAGCGGTGATGTTGGCATACTGCTTCTTCTCCTCCCTTGAAAAGGCATTGAAGATATGATTGAAGGAAGAGAAGTTGGAGGAAGAAGCCACTCCTTTACCTTTAAAGGCTCTTGATTTAGAAGTTCCAACCTTTGGTGCCATTGGAGAGATTTTATCTTTAAAGAATAAAAATTTGAGAGAGAGAAAGAGTGTTGATGCAAAAGTGAAGAAAAGAATGAGAATAATGAGTATTTATAGAGTTTGAATAGGTATGTTACCATTTGAGATGTTTAAATGGGAGTTATGGCAGATGGATTTGATTGGTGGCAGTTACAAAAGGTTGCCATTGAGTCAGTCCCGATCGGGACTGGGGGTTCCCTATCGGGAACCCTCCAACGGTTAGAAAAATTCAAATTTTTGGACACAGTCCCAAGGGAGACAGGTGGCTTTCTAAGCGTGCATATTTAAAGAGGTGCAACGATTGAATAATATTCAAATGTCCCAACCGAGAAATATGGTTTTCCAAGCAGGATATGCAATGGTCAATATGACAGCCAAAAGGTCGCAAGCGGGAGGGATAATGTCCTGAGCGGGAAATATGTTTTCCAAGTGGGAGTTATAGGTACTCCAAAAATTTAAGGAGAGAGAAGAAATAAACTAACCATGAAAGATAGCATTTACATCAAATAATTAAAAAGCATATATAAATAAATAATGTTATACATGTAAAAACATGATTTAAAGTTTTTCTCAAAACAATGTGATCCCATCAACCATACCAATTTCTCTCTTTATAAAACAAAACCTTTCATCATTTAAGGGCTTGGTAAAAATATCTGCTAGTTGGTTTTTGGTGTCAATAAAATCTAACATTACATCACCATTTTGAACATGATCTCTAAAAAAATGATAACTTATGTCAATATGTTTACTTTTAGAATGTTGAATGGGATTTTTTGAGAGATTTAGTGCACTAGTATTATCACATTTAATAGGAATGTGATCAATTGCATGACCATAATCCTTGAGTTGTTGTTTCATCCAAAGAACTTGAGTGCAACAACAGTCCACCACCACATATTCAGCTTCAGCGGTGGACAAGGCAGCCGAAACTTTTTTTTTGCTATACTAAGAAACTAAACATTCACCAATAAAATGACAAGTTCCGAATGTCCTTTTTCTATCCAAAAGACTACAGACGTAGTCGGCATCCAAAAAACCAATGATATGAAATGAAGAATTTCTAAGATACCATAGTCCTAAATGCATGGTGCCATGAAGATATTTCAAAATTCTTTTTACAGTATTCAAATGTTATTCTTTAGGACATAATTGAAATCTAGCACATAAGCATACACTATACATAATGTCGGGTCTAGAGGCAGTTAAATAAAGAAGTGAGCCGATCATATCTTTATAAAGTTTTTCATCAATAGCTTTACCATTTCATCTTTGTCTAATTTTGTTGATGTACCCATTAGAGTCTTGGCATTCTTGTATTCATCCATCCTAAACTTCTTGATCAATTCCTTAGTGTAACTTAGATTGGTTGATGAAGATGCCATCTTTGCCTTGCTTGATTTGGAGTCTAATGAAAATTTTGAGCTCTCCCATCATGCTCATCTCAAATTCATACAATTAGCAAATTTTGGCAAAGATCCTCATTAGTAGATCCAAAGATAATGTCATCGACATAAATTTGAACAATAAGAATGTCAAGATTATGTTTTTTAATAAAAAAAGTTGTGTCAACATACCCTTTTGAGAATTTATTGTTTAAGAGAAATGCACTTAGTCTTTCATACCAATCTCTAGGGGCTTGCTTTAAACCATATAAAGCCTCAGTGAATTTATAGACATAATTTGGGAAAGAGTGATCTTTAAAACCAGGAGGTTGTTCAACATATACTTCCTCTGATATAAAGCCATTTAAAAAAGCACTTTTTACATCAATTTGAAAAAGCTTGAAATTCATATGACATGCATATGCTAATAAAATACATATAGCTTCTAATCTTGCTACGAGGGTAAATGTTTCATCATAATCAATGTCTTCCTCTTGGTTGTACCCTTTGGCAACCAATCTAGCCTTGTTCCTTGTAATATTACCATCCTCATCTAGTTTGTTCCTATAGACCCACTTACTACTAATAATTAGGTTGTCACTAGGTCTTGGAACCAAGTTACAAACATCATTCCTCTCAAATTGATTGAGTTCATCTTGCATAGCAATCACCCAACTTTCATCATCCAAAGCTTCACCAATTGACTTTGGTTCAATTAAGATACACACACAAGATTAGAATTAAGAAATTTTGAACGAGTACTTACACCTTTTGAAGGGTCACCAATGATTTGCTCCTTTGGGTGGTTTCTTGCATATCTCCATTCTCTTGGTAGCTCATTGGTCTCTTGCTCTTGAGTTTGGGATTGCTCCTCCTCTTGAAGTTGTTCCTCACTAAGGTCATTCTTCTCTGTGGATATCTCTTATTCTACTTAATCAAGATTGAGATTCTCCATGGAACCTACAACATCATTCAAAGGAATACATTTCCCAAAATCAAGTCTATAGGATTCATCAACATTAACATGGATAGACTCTTCTACAATCAATGTTTTTTTTATTAAAGACTCTATAAGCTTTGCTAAAGGTGGAGTAACTAAGAAATATGCCCTCATCCGATTTTGAGGCAAATTTTTCAAGGTTGCCTTGGGTGTTTAATATGAAGCATTTGCAACCAATTACTCTAAGATATGAAATCTTGGGTTTTCTTCCATTCCAAAGCTCACAAGAGGTTTTATTTAAAATAGATCTTTTGAAAATACGGTTTGCAATATAACATGCAGTATTAGTGGCTTCCACCCAAAAGTAGGTTAGTAGATCATACTCATTAAGCATTGTTTTAGCCATTCTACCACTGTTCGATTTTTCCTTTCAACTACCCCATCTTGTTGATGAGTTCTTGGTGTGGAAAAATCATGAGAAACACCATTTTATAAACAATAGTTTTCAAATTTTTCATTTTCAAACTCTTTGCCATGATCAGTTCTAATCTTAAAGATACAATATTCCTTCTCATTCTGGACTCTCTTGGCAAAGTGCTTAAAGTTTTCTAAAGTATCACTTTTATGAGCTAAGAAAATTACCTAAGTAAACTTAGAGTAATCATCAACCATAACAAATGCATAATATTTTCCACCCAAGCTAGCTATTCTACTAGGTCTAAATAAATCAAAGATGCAATAATTGAAGAGGTATAGAGGTGCTTACAAGATTTTTAAGTTTGAATGATGATTTGTGTTGCTTCCCTCTTTGACATGACTCACAAGTCTTATCCTTCAAATTTTTGACTTTTGGGAGACCATCTACTAGTTCATCTTTGCTAAGGCTTTGAATTAAGTCCATACTTGCATGCCCAAGTCATCTATGCCATAGCCAAGAATCTTCATTAATAGACATAAGACAACTAGAGGAAACATTAGTTAACTTGTGTAAGTCAATTATGTAAGAATTACCATCTCTTTCTCCTTTGAATATCTCTTGACCATTTAAAGAGATCACTAGACATTCATTAGAGCTAAAGGTGACTTTGTTTCCTTTATCACATAATTGACTCACACTTAAAGGTTGTGCTTCAAACCATCAACATACATTACATCATCTATGATTGAAATACCATTAAGACCTATGGAACCAATGCCAATTACCCTACCCTTAGTATTGTTTCCAAAGGTAACCTTACCTCCATCCACACATTTGAGACTTGTGAAGAGGTTTTTGTTTTCGGTCATGTGCCTTGAGCATCCACTATCCAAGAGCCATACATTTTTGTTGCTTGAAGATTTAAGGTATACCTATATAACATAAAATCAAGTTTGGCTTTTAGGTACCCAAATAAACTTGGGTCCTTAGGGGTTAGTTCTTGAGAGATCCCAATGCAATTTCCTTATTAAACAATGAATGTTAATATGCCCAAACTCCATGCAATAGTGGCATTGCTTAGTTTTAAAAGACTCTTGCCACTTTATTTGGGGTTTTGACCTTATAACTTTCTTATTATAAACATAAGAGGAGGTGCAACAATAAACATAATCATGTGTAATGAGTGCTTTTCTAGGTGCTTGCCTCTTATATAAAAAGGCATGGTTGGCCTTTTGAGATTTCCCTCTTGAGCCTAGTGAGCCTTTGCTACTTTTCTTTTGAGTAGAGGCATTAGTGTGTGACTTGTTCTTAGCTTTAGAGGCACCTACCTCAATTGAGGAGGTTTGTAGTGTGGAAGCTTTTACAAAAATAGTTATAGGTATGGATGAAGATGATGCTCTATTAAAGCCTAAGCTATGTCTCACTAAGGAAGGTCTTTGAGATATAATAAGGGTATCCAAACTTTCCTTCCCTTTGTGGAATTTAGAGATAGAAAGTCTCAATTCCTCAACTTCAATTTTCACTGTGTTATTTTGTTTAATTAAAGAAACGATTGAGGGTCTAGATGAAAACTCATCTAATGACTTCTTAAGAGAAGTATTAGAGGTTTTGAGCTATTCCACAACCTTTTGAAATTTGGATAAATCATCCTTAAGTTCAGAAAAAAATCAACTTTCTTTTTATATCTTTCTAATTCTAAGCTCATGACCTCAATAAGATCATCATCATCAACAACATCATCATCACAAGCATTTAAAGTGAAAAAGGATGAGGTGGAAGTTACCTCATTAGAGTTATCCTTTAAAGCCATGAAGCACAAGTTGGCTACATTTTCTTAGCTCTCCTCATCATCACTTGATGTAGGATCATCCTATGTAACTTTATGGCCCTTGTCTCCTCCATCCTTATGAGACTTGCCCTTATACTTCTTGAGCCTTGGACATTCATATTTGATGTGGCATTTCTTCCCACATTCATATCACTTCATCTCCTCTTTATTTTTGTTGAAGTTGGATGAGGAGCCTTCAAACTTTGAGGCCCTTTGCTTGTAGATTTTGACAATCCCATACTTATTGACTATCATTCTCTTTACTCTCTTAGATAACATGGTTATCTCCTCCTCCTCTTCTTCACTTACCCCATCATCACTAATGAGGTCCAAGTCTTGAACCTTTGAGGAGGCGGTGCTTGCCTTGAGAGCAAGAGGCTTTTTCTTCTCTCTTTTTCCTTCAAGCTCCTTTTCCCTTATAAGAGCTATCTCATGTGTTAGAAGCTTGCCAATGAGCACATCGGTGGGAATGGTGCTCAAATCCTCATTGGCTTCTTCTATACCTATCACCCTTGATCTATATTCTTTCATTGGAAGACTTCTCAAGATCTTGTTATTTATATCTTCAAGACTTGTATGTCTTCCATATTTTTTCATATTGTTGATAATGGAGAGTAGGCGGTTTGTCATATCGATGATGATCTCATTAGACTTCATCTTGAAGAGTTCATACTTGTTCATTAGGAGTTGAATCTTCCTTGAACGAACTTGCTTTGTGCCTTTATGGTAGTTTTCCAAAGTCCTCCAAATATTGTAGGCGGTTGGACAATGTTGAACTCTCCCACATTCTTCAAGAGAAAGAGAGCTTGCTAGGATAGCCATAGCCTTTTTGTTCTTGCCATTTGCTCTTTTGTGTGGTTCAGTCCACTCATCGCTTGGAAGAGGTTCATCTTCTCCTTCAGTATTCTTTCTTATTGATGGTGTCTATTCCTTGCGAACACTATCCCTTACATCAATTCCTTCACTCTCCAAGTATGTCTCCATTCTAAACTTCCAATGGGCATAGTTTGACCCATCAAAATGAGGTTTGAGGCTTTGGAATCCTTCTTGGACCATTGTAGATCTTTGCTAGAGCTGATGAAGCTTGATTTCTAGACCTTGCTCTAATACCAATTATCAAGGAAGTTAAAAGGATTGAGAACATTGAGACACAAATTTTATAGAGGTTCGGGTATTAACTAACCATATTCCTCTCCCCAACCTTAATTAGGTATTCACTAATCTAATCACTTAGATTACAAATGGAGTTTTTGCTAGCTCACTTTGAACTAGGTGTTTTACCAAGGCTAAAACTCAAATTTTCCTTGTATTTTTATGGCTCACACAATATCCAATTCCTTATAATTTGGCTCACACTACCCAATTACAAGATAATCCAAGTGTTTTGAAGATTAACACTTGAACCCTTAACAAATAATTAATGAAGAAAGATTGAGAAAATAAATTGCAAGAGTTTTGTGGCACTTTGAAAGTAGTTAGTTGAATTAAATGGTCTTTTGGTAGGGTATTTATACTGATTACTCACCAATTAGCCTTTACAAAGTAGTGTCATAACTCTTTCTAACGTTTTCTTATAAGTGCATTAAATGTTGTTTACAGAGAGGGGTTCCCGGTCGAAAATTAGCCTATTTTGATACATGGCATCTTCTGATTGGTTGAATCGTCCAACGGCTAGTCCCTATTCAATCTTCCTAGTCAGGACTCCATGTGTCCCAGTTGGGACTTGCTTGATGATGCCATAGCCAAGGACTTGGGTCCGCTGGCCTTGAGTTCTTCCCAGTCGGGACCTAAGTTAGTTTGACTTTAGTCGTTTTGACTTTATGATGACTTGTCACATTTTGGTTGTGTCTCCTCTTCAACGGTCATATCCTTTTGAATTTTCCGATCGGACTATAACATATCCCGGTCTGGAAATAGAATGTCCAGGTCGGGACATCTCCTATCCCAGTCTGTTTTCGCTACTGGAATTTTGGAAGATCATCAGGCAATATTTTTCATTCTGGACACTCACTTTCCAGTTGAGATACTTATCCCGATCGGGAGTTACGCATCTCCAAGAAATGCTTGACAAGTTTAATGAGAAATTTAAAACCAAATGTGCTGAAACTTTGAATACTATCAAAACAACACTTAATGAAGATATTAGTAACATTTAATTTGATTATCAAGATCAAAATAGAGAACAATCACCCGAAGGTTAACACCTACAATGATTCTAGAACTTTGGGGAGTTGATGAAGATGAATGTCTATCCGTGGAGTCTGAATCCCAGATGTGGGCAGTGTACTTAGAGACATATTATAAAATTTATATGCTTTCAGCTAACCCTACATGGTTCAATTGAAGGCTTACAAAGAGAAGAGGATAAGAAATTCAAAAGTTCAACTTCGTATTTCAAGCTCCTAAACAATGAGAAGTGTTGGAAAGAAGTATTTTTATGTCTCCACCTCCCAAAACAATGAGAAGTATTGGAAAGATGTGTTTTAGATATGTTAACCCAAGGGACACAAGCGTGCACAAGGACACGACTCATGCTGTGATACCGATGCTTACACTTAGTTAGAGAGCTGGCACTGAACTAAAGAGCTGGCCGGCACTAGAAGTTATATCATATCACTTTTCTTTTGTCGTTTATTTCTAAATAAGTCAAGTAGTTTCAAAATGTTAGGAGATTAGTTTTTTTTATGACTTAATCATAGGAATATTTTATCTTTAATTGTGATCATGACAAATTTATAGCTTTATGATCTTAGTAATTTAATTTTAATTTTCCATAATTTCAGGATCTTAATCTTAATTTTAGTAATTTGGTCTTTAGTTTTTCTATATATATATTGTAATTTTATTGATTAATTAGGGATTTGAGTTTTTCATTCATTCCTTTTGTTCTTCCATTCATTTCTTTTCTTTTCTCTTTAAAAAAATAATAATAGTTTGTTTGGGAGCTAGACTATCTTTTCTGAAAAAAATAAAAAAAGTTAAATAAATAGAACTTGAAAATTTTCATTGTAGCATGTAATTAATTATACATTTCACAACATTACCAATAAAATGATAAAAATTTTCTACCTTAATTAGAAATTTTGAGTTCAAACTCTAAATGACCTATTCTGTAAATTCAAATTAATTTTCAGCTGGATAAACTGTAAAATACTGAATAGTTTAATCTTTTAAAAAATCAACAACGAATCTAAATCTGTCTATTGGATTGTAAGATATTGGATGATTAACTTAAAAAAGTACAAGGAAGGACTCTTTTCAATAAATTGAAAAGATGAAGCTGGAAAAGTGAAAACAATTAAGAAACAAATGAAGAATATTTACATCAAAACTAAAACTATGAAATTTTCATAATTAAAACCTCTTATAATATAAAAAAAGGCCAAATTGTTAAAAAAATTTAAATTTTTACATTTGTATCAAAAATAATCTATACTCTTAATTTTTTTAAATAAATAAATAAATTTTTAATATTTTATCAAATTTAGATATTCCAACTAATTTGGTAGAAAAAATTGCTGATGTGAATAAACTTTTTTGTAAACATATTTTTTTTACTGACTAAAAACTTATTAATACTTCAAATGAAAAATTAAATGTTATCGTTTTTATACTAAAAGAATATAATAAAAAAAATAACTCTAAAATGCAGTTAACTCTAACCAGTCTTTTCTTCTAAATATAACTGGCCGTTAGGTTCTTCAAATCTTGCCCAAAAGGTTTAATTCATCCCTCCGGTGGATCTTTTAGGAAGTTGATATATTGATATTCAAGCTAAACTTTCAAGAAAATAAAAGAATACTAAAAAGTTCGGATATTACAGCAATTTTTTCTACTAAATTAATCGAAATGTCTAAATTAATAAAATATTAAAAATTTATTCATTTAATTAAAAAAATAAAAAATACACATTATTTTTTATACAAATTTAAAAATTAAAATTTTTTTTTTAATAATTTAGTCTATAAAAAATCAAACATTTGTTGAAAATTAAACCCATCGCACGATTCTCATTGCAGTCTCCATCACTGGTATTTATATTAATTCAAAATAGCTAATACCAGTCAACCACACAAATCTTTCATCTTGACTTTTCAACTCTGATATTATTATTAATTGGCTGGTTGGACGGCTGCTCCAGCCATTTACAAATCAATTATTGCCAATGCCAATCACTTGTACCTTTTCCTTCTTCTGCTCTAATTTTCTCAAAATTTTCATGGGAAAGTTTCAGTGTCAGTTTCAGGCCATTCTTTTCCTTTTTCTTCTACTAGTTTCATCACCATCATCATCAGTTGACTACTTCATAAACTGTGGTTCAAGCTCCTCTATTACTCTCCCTGATGGCCGGAAATTTGATCCTGACAACCTGAATTCTGATTCACTCTCTACAGGCGGAAGTAAAACTATCTCCAACAGCTCTGCTTTACCTCTAGACGCATCTCCTCTGTATCAAACAGCAAGAGTTTTCAGGCACAATTCCTCATACGAGATAAACATCACAGAAAGTGGGTCATACTTGGTCAGGCTTCATTTCTTGCCATTCAGCGCAAAAAGGTTTAACTTATCTGATGCTTTCTTTAATGTTTCAACTTCAAAATTCTTGCTTTTTAGTGGAGCCATCAGTGGAGAATTCCCACCACAAGTGAAGGAGTTTTTTCTCAGTGGAATTATTCCAGGGAAGTTGAGAATTTACTTCATACCTGCTAAAGAAAAATCATTTGCTTTCATTAATGCCATAGAAGTAATCCATCTTCGACAGGATTTTATTAGTGATAATAGAGCCTTTGCAGTTCCTAAGGTAGGGACTGGAAATGATGAATTGTTTCATGGTTTGCTGTCAAATGGTTTAAGTACAATTTACAGGGTCAACATTGGAGGTCAAGAGATAAATGGTACTGAATATACTGATCCATTCTGGAGAAACTGGGTGAGGGATGATCAGTTCATACTCACAAAGACTTTTATCTCAAATTTTACTAATGCTAAGCTTAACTCGGAGATTGGAAGTATCCCGGATATCGCACCAGATCATGTGTACAAGAGTTGCATACACATGGCTACAAATTCTTCCAACATAACTTGGAGTTTTCACGTGAGAAAGAAAGTTATGCATTTTGTTCGTCTTCATTTTTGTGATATTATCAGTCTCTCATTTGGTATTTTGAAGTTTGATCTTTATATGGGTCCAAACTTCAGCAATGTTATTGATGCTGCTAGCTATACCAGGTCCCTGTCTAGTCCATATTTCACTGATTTTGTGGTTAATTCTGATGATTCTGGATATATCAACATCAGTATAGGCCCTAACAAGGATAATCAGGAGAAAGATGCTTACTTAAATGGAGTGGAGATTATGGAGTTCCTGTCAAACACAACCATGGAGTTGGATGATGAGCATAAAGGCGAAAATTCGAGAAACCATCGAAATCTTATAATTGGGTTTTCAGTTGGGAGTGTGGTTTTGATTTCAGTTTTGGTAATATCGTTGTTGCTTGTAATGAGAAGAAAGGAAGTATATAAGCCTGCTAAAGGTTTTGTTGTCAAGGATGAGGTGCAGCCTCTCAGTTGGATAACTGCAACAACTGAAAGTACGTCTTCTGTTCTTCCTAATTTGAACCTCAAATTGAAGATGCCTTTGTCTGAGATACTGGCTGCTACTTGCAATTTCAACTCTGGATTAGTAATTGGTGAGGGTGGATTTGGCAAAGTTTACAAGGCAACTCTCTCCACAGGCACCAAAGTTGCTGTGAAAAGAAGTGATTCTAGTAGTAGCCAAGGCCTTCCACAGTTCCAAACTGAGGTTAATGTTTTATCCAGTATTCGACATCGTTATCTTGTTTCCTTGATTGGGTATTGTGATGAAGGATCAGAGATGATTTTAGCTTATGAATTCATGGAAAAGGGTACTCTCAGAGACCATCTATACAGCTGGAAAGAGAGAGACACAGACAGAGACAACTCTATGAAACCTGAATCATTGACTTGGAAACAAAGGCTTGAAATTTGCATAGGTGCAGCCAAAGGTTTGCATTACCTTCACACTGGTTCAAATTGGGTAATCATTCATGGAGATGTAAAGTCGACAAACATTCTGCTTGATGAGAATTATGTGGCGAAAGTTGCTGATTTCGGTCTTTCAAAATCAGGCCCGCCGGATCCTGAACATGACGCCACAGGTCTAATAGGCAGTTTTGGTTATATTGATCCTGAATATATCAGAACTCTTCAGTTAACTTACAAGTCCGATGTATACTCCTTCGGCGTGGTGTTGCTGGAGGTACTTTGTGCTCGATCGCCAATTGTGAACTCAACTACAAAGGAGGAAAGAAACTTGGCTGAATGGGGTATGTTCTGGCAGAAGAAAGGCCAGCTTGAAAAAATTGTTGATCCTTCATTGATGGGTCATATTAATCCCAATTCATTGAGAAAGTTCGGTGAAATAGCCGACAAGTGTTTGAAGACAGAAGGAGCAGAGAGGCCTACAATGCTGGATGTGTGCTGGGACTTAGAATATGCACTGCAGCTACAACAAACTGCAGTACCGAGAGAGCCACATGATGACAGCACCACAGATGTTTCATCAAATTATGTTTTTCCAGCGAGTTCTACGCATATTCCAAATCTGGATGACTGTGAATCCCCTGGAGATGATGACGACTTAGACTCCAAGCTTGTGTTCTCTCGATCAGTGATTCATTCTCCTACATAAATCTCTACATGAGTCGCAATCATGAAATTTAATATTAACTGTATAAACAAGTTTAAATATGCGTATTTGAATTATTATGTATGGTTTAGAATAATGTGCTACATGAATCTTGTGGTAAGTAGGAATATAGTATTTTAAGAAATTGTTTAGTTACCTGTTATGAAGAATTTGAATATTTTATGTTTCTGCAATTACTATATGCAAGTACAATGAGGTTCAACATGCTTGTGAACGGCTGAAATTCATAAACTGGACATTAATTTAACACTAATACATAATGATCTCTCTCAACTTCAATTTATAACACAAGTATCCACTAACATAAATATTATTTTTATTTGTTTTGCATAATTCACAGATTATCTTCAATAACTAAGTGTCACAGCATCGTCTATATAAAATATATTTGATGACCAAGTGTCATTCACCATTCACATGAAATATAGGTAAACTCTTATACATGTAAATAGTGATAACTAAGCGCCACATTACTGCCTATATGATAAGCGCATTGTTATTGCTTATATAGAATGCATGTGAACTTATAGTTTTTTTTTTTTCATTTTTATGAACCATTTAAGCACAATTCATTTGGTAAATTTCATCAAATGTACCTCAACTACTTAAATTGTAACAATTCAGTATTTCAAAAAAATTTTATAACATAAAATTACTTCAACTTTTATTTTAGAAGAAATTTCACCATTTACCTAAATTTTAAATTTTTTTTCAGTTTTACCATCAATTTTGTAAATTTTCATTTGTATCGAAATTTTTTTCTTACCTTTTTTTTTCTTTTTCATTTCATTTGCAGATATCAACTAAGATGAAGAACACAAGAAAAATAAGTAAAACAAGATTTTTTTATTCTACAAATCACTGATTCTGTTGCCGACAGTATCTTGTTGGAGTTGAATTCACCGGAACGAAAGCTAAAGAAGCAAAGTACCTTAGTTTTTGGATCTGTGATTTAGATACCAAGAAGAAGATGAAGAAGGGCTTTAAGCACAGTAAATGGGGAAAATTGAAGCTGTATAATTAG
>CATIWF010166933.1:0-12635 GCA_949630135.1 Balakata baccata
ATTTTCAATATCTTGTGTCCTTATTTAAATTATAGCTAGACACGTACGACTTGGTCCTATTGCGATAAACCGACCCGTGTCAAGTCTATCTCGTGAATACGTTCACGCCAAAATCCCTACGTATGCATGTGTTTCGTGTGATAGCCATTTATAAAATAAATATGTCCAAATGAAATGCATGTGGTAATATGCATATATGGACGGTCGAGAATGTTACTTACAATACTAGGAATCACTTTTACCTTGTGATGAATTCCCTTTCTAAACTACTTCCTCAGCTGCCTTGGAAGCTGTAATGTACTTTGAGTTGCGGAATCATCAGTCATCATCTGTTTGGAACTTTTCCAGTTGACTAGACAACTATTTAATGTGAATACATAGCCCGACTAGGATTTTGAGTTATCCTTGTCAAATTGGATGCTGGCATCCATAAGCTTGCTTACCTTAAGCTTACTATCTCCTTAAACCAATAATACATCCTCAATCCTTCTCATGTATTTAAGGATGTTCTTGATAGTCACCCATAATCCCTTGATAGGATCATATTGATATAAACTCATGACACTCATAGCATGATATCCATTGGGCCTAGTACATTGCATAGTGCATAATGAATCCAATAGACTATACTTGTGGAATCGCATCCATGCTAGTCTATTTGTCTTATGTCTTTAGACATGAAGACTTAGAGAGGGCAATCATATCGATCATAGGAATGGATCCTCTCATAGACTACCTCATGCTAACCATTTTAGCATCTTAGCTATATAGACTAAGAAAGAATAAGTAACCTATTAGATCTATCTCTATATATTTTAATCTCATTCTGGCAGGTTACTTTTAAAATCCTTATTGGAGAATTATTTTAGAGTAACAAATTGACTAACTTAGAAATGAGAGATTATTTCCTACTAATAGTATGTCTTCCACATACTTCACTAGAAACAAAATGGCACTCCCACTAACTTTCTTGAAAACACATCAATCATCCACATATTGTGAGAAAACAAACTCTTTGATTATCTCATAAATTTAGATGTTTCAACTTCTGGATGTTTGCAACTAATCCATTAATGGATTTTGCAATTTGTAGCGAGGAGACAAGTGTGCGAGAGTTAGATGCATATGCCCTTGAAATATGTGAATGAATAGCCTATTTCGATTGCTCTTTACTTTATATGCGAAGTGATAATGTGATCAAATTAGTTTGCTTTGGATTATGAGTGTGATGTTGGAATTATGGTTATTTTGAGCATGTTGGTTATGAAACTTTATTTCGGGGATAATGGGTGCATGAGTGAAGCTTAGTATGGTTGAATTTTTAGCTGACAATGGAGTGGATTATTCGTATGTTATGTTTTAGAAGTGTGGTTGTAATTCTTTCTTGCTTAGGAGTTGCTTGGGGACAAGCAACATTTAAGTGTGGAGGAATTTGATGTGTATAGTTTTGTGTGTGTTATTGTGTTTGAATTTTTTTTTTTTTGGTATTGATTTATTGTTATATATGGGTATTAGTATGTGTTTGATGTTTGTAGGTGATAAGATGGAGTTTGAGTGAATTGTGCTTGAATTTGGTGTTTTGATAGAGAAATGGAAAGAAGAGCAACTACCTACCGCTTGAGTGGTATTTTCAGCGCTTGCAAGTGGTGATTTTTGGGCCATTCAATAGGTGGAATCACTGTTTGCAAGTGGTGATGAAGTTCCAGCAGTACTTGCAAGCGGCAATTTTCAAGCTTTCTGATGATGTTGTCTAGCGCATGCGCAGTGATTCCAGCGTGCGCGGTGAAAGCCAATCTTACAAGATTCAATGTGCGATGAAAGAGTTGTTTTAACCAAGTAGGGCCAAAACTTTTGGGGATATTTTTAATTGGTTAAGGGCTTATTTTGGGCGGTTTGAAGGAGAAAAAAATTTCATTGAAGAGTTGGTTTTCAATTGGGATTCTTTGAAAGTATATAATGTTACCTTTAAACCAAGGGTTCTTTCTTCTTCAGCATCATCTTCTTCTTCCTACAAAATTTTTTGTAAACTTTTGAGACTTTGATGGCTAAAGAGAACTTGGAAGCTATCTCCTTTCTCGTTTTTAGTAGATTTTGTTTATTATGGAGACTTTTTCACCATTGGAGATTGCAAGGATTTGAGCCTTAAAGAGTGAAGAACTTCTACTCAAGGGAATTCAAGTCTACGATTTCAGGGGGTTTTAGCTTCCTTTGATTTTTATTCTTCTACTGAAAACATGTTTAGCTTAGGTTTTGTCATTAATTTGATTATAGTTATTGCCATGCTAAGCTAAGCTTTTTTTTGTTAGGTATTTAGTTGTTATTTAGGATGTATGAATTTTTCCTTAGTTAATGAAATTTGATTCCTTCCAATATCAGTTGTGCTTCTTTAATTCTTTGATTGAATATATGATTGGCCACCATTCATTTAGTGGGTAATGAATATTTTAAGGTTTTATTATTAGATGATAGTCTTTATACTTAGCTTAAAAATTGAATTGAGCGTTAATTGGACCATTAGTTTGGGTAATTAATGAATTAAGGCGAGAGCTATTGGAATTCGATTTCATCGTGCTTAATGGAGTTGGAAAGGGATTACAAATTATATATGCTAGCTAAATACCTAAGTTCATCTCATTAATTATTCATTCTATTTTAATTGTTTTTATTCTATTGCTTTCAATTATTTAGTTAAACTTTAAACGTACAATATCTGAGATTAGAATGTTTAGGAACCTCCATTTCTATTAGCAATTAATAGTAATTAGAATTTTAAACTAACGGTTCCTTAAGAGATTGACCTCGGAGATGACTTGCCAATTGCGAGTTTATAATTTGGAACATTATTAACCAATTCAAACATTTCATTTCTTCCATAAGTCTCCCAGATCCACAAATGCATCTTCCAGAAGTACAGTGTGATAATGGATTTAAGCAATTCAACTCATCCCATGGCCGTTTCAGTTTTGTGTAATAAATATTCACATTCATATTTTCCTATTTAATTAAAGATATTTCTCTTTGCAGTTGATAAATTTTGGGTTCATTACACTCCGTATTATTCTCCTCTAACTCATTCCATAATTCTCTTAACGAAGATGTGTAGATGAGTGTCTCAGCGATCTCTTTGTGCATCACATTCGAAATCTATAGTGATAGCCAAAAAATATAATTTTTGGTGACATAACATACTAACGTGACACGTTTTCTGGTTACCACGTTATCTTTTTTTTTTTATTGGAAATTGGATTTAGGTACCAAATTAAAATCTTTTCAAAAGAATTGGTATCAATTTACAATGATTGAAAGATTTAGTACTAATTTGGTATATAAGGATAAATATTGGTAGAGTTCATATAAAAAATTTGAAAATTTGAAAAAAAAAAGAAAAGAAAAAACTAACGGTGGTAATGGGGTCCCACACGCCATCCCCTTTTGGAAGGCAATATTAACGTCAAAAGTCACCAACTTTTAAGCTATGAAGTTATGTGAACAGTCAGTTAAACACAATATAACAGCTACACCATGAAAAGATACCCAATTCCTTCAATTTACTTATACTTAGCTCTCTTATATAAACCCACACAATTTTCTCCTCTCCAACACTTCACTGCCACCATCAAGCCCAATACTGATGGCTTTCAGTGGCTATTACAATATGCTCTTCGGCTTCTCTCTTGTTCTTCTCTTAATGGGTTTTATGCCCCATCAAGCCTTTGCCTCTTCTCGTGACCCTTTTGGCCTATAAGCCACAGCCATAGATCCCTCTGCCCTATTTGGTATATGTGCTTCTTCAGTCACTATTCATGGCTACAAATGCCAGGAGATTGAAGTAAGCATATCGTTATAATATCTCCAATATAGCATATCATATATAATATCTCCAATATCTCTATATTAATTAATTTCCTAATTAAGAATCGATGCGTAATTATATATATTTATGTTAATAATTATGTTAATTTTATAGTGCAAACCAAAGATGGGTATATCCTTAACGTGCAAAGAATACAAGAAGGTCGTTATGGTGGAGGCAACCTGTTCTAATTCAGCATGGAGTTCTTGTGGTATGTTCTGATTTTTTTTTTTTTTAATTATGATTTGTTTCTTCATGCATAAAAAGAAGATAAAGATGAAACATTTAAATAATTAAAATAATAATAAAAGTGGAAAATAGAGTGAGTATGAACACAACTTTAGAGAGTTTAGGAGCTTACAAAAGGATGATCTTCTAATTTCGTAGCTAACAACATTGTGACTAAAGTAGTCTTTCATACTTGAGAATGTGCCAAAAACATTATGGAGCTTATGATATGTGTGCCACCCACTATTCATGTATATACGTGTATCAAATTTCTCAATTTTTTTTGGGTAAGTAAGATAATAATTAATAATTTTCAAAACTTAAAATATATAATATGAACATATATAATTATTTATTGTCTATGACACAAGGCAAAAATGAGATTTTATTACAGACTTAGAAGTTACAAACTTATAATTAATTACCCAAAATGTTAAATTTAAGTTGAGAAAGTGATAGTGGGTATAATATATAAAAATAATTGGTTACATATATAAAATAATAATATTAAATTATAATTAAATGAATTTACGATGATAGCCATTGAAAATAATGGACTATCCCCTTAAATATCTTCTGATAAAGAACCATTCGGTTCTATTATCTTAAGGGAGATGGATAGCCTATGAGAATTACGTATAAAATTGTTATAAGTGGTGTATATGCCCTAATACATTCATTTCTTTTTATATATTAAATAATATACTATAATAGACATGTATATATTTCACATTCATAATAAATAAAATATTTAAGTTGTTGATTAAATTATAAATATAGTAGTTACAATGAAATATACAACTCATTGATTGTGCATAGAGAATTTATTATCAAATTGTTGATAATAATGAGATAAATATCTCTGGTAAAAGATAATCTTAAAAATATTTATAACCAGAAAATGACACTGTCATTATAACTACTACATTCTTTGGACATGTGTATATTTCACATTCATAATAAATAAAATATTCAAGTTGTTGATTAAATTATGAATGTAGTAGTTACAATGAAATATACAACACATTGATTATGCACAGAGAATTTATTATCAAATTGTTGATAATAATAAGATAAATATCTCTGGTAAAAGATAATCTTAAAAATATTTATAACCAGAAAATGACAGTGAATTGGGTATTAATTTAGCCTCTATGTTATCACATAGTTTATTCCAAGGAGAATTCTCATTCTCTATGATATAATGATATCTAGATAAACCAGTGGGTTCTTAAATAGTTAAGAGTACCGAACAATTATACTTGATAATAAATACACAGGTAGTGCTCAATATCAACAGTTATTATCTTGGTCATAATATATGAGTCTTTTATGACTCGAAGTCCTTTGATTTGAGGTGTCAAAACTGTCCTTTCATGAGTAACTATGGAGGTGCTCTTGCCTTGTACTAGGTTATCCACTTTTGGTAATTCAGCTCGTAGTCAACACAGTTAATTATGTAGCGAGACAAGAGATTACTAATAGTAGGACTCATTACCCTACAGCACCAGGATAAGATCCTAATGAAATTGATATCTTGGTTCTGATAAAATAAATTACTGACTAGAAGAAATATGACTTATTCGATATAAGATCGATATTATTAGTTAAACTAATAATGATAAGTCTTATTTTAATCAAAACGCAAATTATCACTCATTAGTATATTGACCAATAGGGTTTGACACGTTGTGACCCTAATCAATATCGGGACCATAATGAGAAGACTTGATATTATGATTTATAAGTCAAATTAATATTTGATATTTTATCAGTAATTAAAAGGAGAATTCCAGAAGGATACATAATGTGTCTGGGTATACGAGGAATTCGGAAATAGTATCCAATATAATATTAAAGAGTTAATATTATATTTCCATTTAGATAAAATAATTGATTTTATAAGTCACACCCAAATTAAATTATTTGGCTAGTCAATATTTATAATGTGGGGATAAATTTAATTGAGAATTAAATTAGAAATGATCACTTATATTATTTGAGTTAAAATTAATATTGATTAATTTTAACTAATTCTCCTATATATAATTTTAATTAAACTGTTAATTAAAATTATCATAATTTAATTAAGTTGTTAATTAAATTAACCACTATGGTATATTAAAGTAATTACCATAATTAATGTAGTATTAGTTCTTTCACCATCCTTCTCCATATGCCACTTTGCATTAAATAATTAATGCATTTTACCACTCTTACAAATAAAAATAATACACTTTGCATTATGGCATTAATGTATATCTGTCACTTACTTTATACCACTAATGTATTTAGCCACCTCACCTTGCCACCTTGTATTATTGTAATTAATGCAATTTTATCTCTTGCTTACTCTAGCTTATATAAAAGATAAGTATGTAAATGAGATGAGAAGAATAATGTGAAAGGCAAGAAGGGGAGAAAGAAAAATGAGAAAAAGAAAAAAAAAATTAAAGG
Source organism: Balakata baccata (assembly GCA_949630135.1). Classification (NCBI taxonomy): domain Eukaryota; kingdom Viridiplantae; phylum Streptophyta; class Magnoliopsida; order Malpighiales; family Euphorbiaceae; genus Balakata; species Balakata baccata. The sequence continues at coordinate 6,539 of CATIWF010166933.1, forward strand.
AATTTTCCTCTTGTTCTTGAAAAAAATTAGAGAGAAATTAGATTTCCTCTAGTTTTTAAAAGTAAGAGGAAGAGAGCATTAAAAGGAGAATTTTGGTGATCATACATCTCAGACTAGCAAATGAGTTTCATCAAAGACAACTTAAGCTTTTGGTCTTTTTGCTTGGTGTGTAATTTTGGTAAACTCAATTCTAAAAGGTTTGTCCTAACCTTTTATTTTTCCATTTTATTCTAAAAATCATTGGATGATCTTGACAAATAGATATTATTCATAAAAATATTAAAATATGATTTGTAAAGTTACGGATAAATACTCGAGATTTATCATACAAAGTGTGTTTGTATGGAATACAAAATATGTTTGCATGTTTCGGTAAAAGAAAAAATTTTTGAAATATTTATTTTTGATCGAGACCTAAAACTTCCATCAATCTAAAAATTGCTTCCGCTTCCAACAATTGGTATTAGAGTCTTCCCATAATTTTTTTGAGTAAAATGACTCCTTTTGTTAGTAGGCTCGGTTTGCTTATGGGGAATTTTCTTGTTGTTATTTTAGATTTGATCTATATGTTAAGTTGCATATTAATGTTACATGATATATTTCCTCTATTTGTTTTGGGGTTTTCCAAAATGTAAAGGGTTATATTATTTTGATATTTTGACGTGTAATATTGATAGATAAATAGTTTATTCTTGCCATTATGTTGAAGCCCTTGGTATGCCAAGAGTGTTATATGTAACTTTTTTCTTTGGAGCAAAGAAGCCCGAAATTATGAGGAGCAACAAGAAAAAATTTTCAATATGAAGTTTAATTTGTATTTTCTATTTTGATGTGAGAATTTCTCTAGCAATTGTAATAGGATTGTAAATTGCATGATTAAATTTTTTTATTGCATGTGATGTAATTATATGTAGTAAATAATTGAACAATATGAGCTTTAATTATTAATTTTGGACTAATATATATATATATATATGTGTGTGTGTGTGTGTGTGTGTGTGTGTGTGTGTGTGTACTAATTCAAATGAAATTTAAATTATATATAAATTTTTATATGGTTAATTTTTCCAAGTTATTAAAAAAATAATAAATAAAAAATATATAATAATTTAAATGAGATTTAAATTATATATATAAAATTTTATTTGGTTGATTTTTCCAAGTTGTTGCAAAAATTCAACCTTTATGTATAAAATCTATTTTTGGATAAGATGAGTATAAAAGTATACTGACAAAATATATATAGATATATTGACTCCAAAATTAATTTTATTTAAACATTATATAATATGATTAAATAATGAACTCATATTGGTTTATGAAATATAAAGTGTATACTAAAGAGGGGTAGTATGCATTTTATTCAATCTAATACCATATATATGTTTATAGATTCATAATCATCCGAGTATATATGTGATTACCTGTTAATGATCATATGAGATATGATATGAAAAAGGCTAATGTGCAAATATTAACCTTAAAATTGGATTATGTGATAATTCAAAGATAAATTTACTGTTTTATAGATGCTAATAGATTTTTAATTTGGTTAATATGAAAAGTGAGATCTTAAAATTAGGACAAAAGACCAAACAACCTTCCCAAAGACAATGAATCCAATAAAAATGTAAGATGTCTACATTGAGGCTCTCCATGGGAGCATTAATATATAAGTTGTTGTATATTAATTATAAGGTCAACTAATGCCTTTGACTTGTAAAATGGATGGACATCTAGTATTGTAAGAATGCCATTTTCTGAAGCTAAATGACACTAGATTTAGTCTATTTGTTCTACTGATTTCGTGGGTAGTATTTATCTAATATGTTAGCCCAAGAATGTCATTTTGTGAAGCTGAGGGTTAGTATATTAGGAGTCAATAAAAAAGAAAATTAATTGAGTTTACAATTGTTGTATTTGACAAAGAGTTGTCTGCTCATTAATTTGTTAATATTCCAAGAATGCTACTATGGAAAGTTGATGAATATTAATTATAGTATTATTGAGACCTAATTTACCCACTAGAAGTTCATCCCAACAAGACTTCCGTTTCCTACGAGACAAGTGTAGGATGCTCTAAATTAGTGGGAGAAACCATTATATGATAGTGTGTCCAAATCAATTTGGTCAATTGGTTTGACCATTAATATATAATTAAACTAATATATTTTATTCTTTCTATAGTGATTTTTTTCTAACAAAATGGCTACACCATCACCACTCTAATCGCTATTGGACTGTAATAGGCTCACCGGGCCTAATTATGTGGAATGGTTAAGGAACTTTAAACTAATACTTCTCTAGCAGTGCTTGTGGGATGTTGCTAGTAAGCCAAGACCTACAGCGCCTATCACTAATGTTAGCGAGGCTAAAAAACAACATTACATGATTTGGTTGATAAGAATACCCAAGCAAAATGCTATATACTTGCTTCTATGGAAAATAAGCTATAAGAACAATATGAAAAGATAGAAGCTTGTGATGATATTTTGGAACTAGTGAAGGAAAGTAATGGCGAGGCTAGTAGGACTACCCACTTTAACTATTCCAATAAACTATTCCAAATGAAAATGAAGGAAGGCCAGGATGTTAGTGAACATGTTGTGAGATGATAAGGCTTATGCATTGCCTTAAAGATCTCAATTTCTTCATAGATACGGAGCTTAAGATAAACCATATCCTAGCATCATTTCCACGTTCTTATGGAAGTTTCATTTCTAACTTCCATTTGAACAAAGTGGAATGTACTTTGCAAGATTTACAGTAAAATTTGGTTTATCACCCAAATATTGTGGTTAATCCCCAAAAGAAAGAGGCAGAAGTATTAGTGGCAACTTCTTCTTTTCACCTAAAAAAGAGGAAGAAAAAAAAGTCCACTATAGGAAAGAGTTCTACTCCCTTTTCTTTGCGTCCTAAAAAGGGTAAAGGGAAGACAAAAGCTTTAACTTTGGGCCAACTTAAACCAAAGGTTGACAAAAGAACCTGCTTCCACTATTAGAAGGATGGTTATTGGAAGAGAAATTGTCCGATTTATCTAAATAGTTTAGAGAAGACTAGAGGCAAAGGGATTGCAGGCCCTTCAGGTATTTCTCATCCTTTGAATTTAAATGTTGATTTAAATTATGATCGTTCTTTTAACTCATCATATGTTTGGGTCTTAAACACAAGAGCAACTGCTCATATTTGTTCCTTTGTGCAGGATCTAAAGCATAGGAAGATGTTATATGATAGGGAGATAAAGCTCACTCTTGGCGACGAAGCAAAAGTTGTAGCTGGACATGTGGAAGATATCTTTATTTTGTTAAACCATCATGTAATCTTATTATTAAATGTTTTGTATATTCATAATGCCAATAAGAATATTATTTTTGTATCCACTTTGATAAACAATAATTATGAATTTTTGTTTTGCAAATATATGTGTTACATTTATTTGAATAATAATTTTATTGGCATTGGAACTAAACATCATGGCTTATATTATTTATATTGTGATAAGCCTAATAAGATAAATAATAAAAATTTATTATTGAGCAACGTATATGACCATTCTAATCAAACTAAGTATCATAATTCAAGAATGACATGGGTTTGACACTTAAGACTTGGTTATATTTCTAATGTAAGGATCCACAAGTTGGTGGACATGAAAAATCTAAAAGGTTTAGATTCTCAATCTAATGACTCTATTTGTGAGTCATGTCTCAAGGAAAAATGACTAGAGATTTATTTGATAGTCAAATGGTATGTGCTGATAATCTTCTTGAATTAATTTATACTAATGTTTCTGGACCATTTAAGGAAATGGTCTGATGAGATTATCATTTTTTCGTTACCTTTATAGACAATAAGTCTAGATATGGGTATTTGTATTTATTGAAATACAAATATGAAATCTTTGAAAAGTTCAAATAGTATAAGGCTGTAGTAGAAAATAAATTAGGAAATAATATTAAACTACTTCGATCAAATCGAGGAGGTGAATATTCAAGTACTGAATTTAATGATTACCTCAAAGAAAATAGAATTGTCATACAATTCACTCCACCTGGCACACCACAACTAAATGGTGTGACTGAAAGGAGAAATCATACTTTATTAGTCATGGTATGTAGTATGATGAGTTATACTGATTTGCATATCTATTTTTGGGGATATGCTTTGGAAACAGTATTATATATTTTTAATAGAGTTCCTACAAAATCTGTGGATACAACTCCATATGAGATATGGACTGGTTAAGCTCCTATATTATCTCATTTTAAGATATGGGGTTGTCCTACCTATATTAAAAGGCAAAACACAGATAAATTTGAGGAACGGTCCACTAAAGGATGATTTGTCGGGTATGCTGCTGCTAGCAATAATTTAGGATATTATTTTTATCTACTTGATCAACAAATTATTGTTGTGAGTAGAGATGTCATCTTTCTTAAGAAGGAGTTTCTCAAAGAAGGAGTCAAAGGCATACATATAGTTTTGGATGAAGAATCATCTAAAAAATAAATCCAAGTGGCTGAACCAATGAAGATTGATGAACCAAAGGATATCACTTCAGCTCTTAGGAGGTCTGAAAGAGTTTTACGCCCTACTAGATGGTATGGATTTACTATTGAACATGACCAAGAGTTGTTCATATTTGGCAGTAATGATCACTAGAAGACCTTATCACTTATAAAGAGGCAATGTTTGACATTGATTCACTTAAATGGAAAGAAGCAATGCAAGTTGAGATAGATTCCATGTACAAGAATCAATTTTGGGAACTTGTAAAACCACCTGAAGGAATAGTTCCAATAGGTTGTAAATGGATTTATAAGTGCAAGCTAGATTATGAAGGGAATGTTGATACTTATAAAGCTAGGTTTGTAGTGAAGGGGTATCACTAATGGGCAGGGATTGACTACGAAGAGACATTCTCTCCCGTAACCATGCTTAAAAGTATTTGAATACTCTTAGCTATTGCAGCACACTATAATTATGAGATATGGCAGATGGATGTCAAAACTGCCGTTCTCAATGGATTTCTTGAAGAAGAAATTTATATGGAACAACCTAAAGGATTTGATTCTAAAGATAATTCTAAAGTGTGCAAGCTTAAGAGATCCATTTGTGGTCTTAAGTAAGCTTCAAAGAGCTAAAACAAGCATTTTGATGAAGCCATAAAGAGTTATGAATTTATTCAAAATCCTAATCAAGCTTGTGTGTACAAGAAAGTTAATGGGAGCAAGATTGCTTTCTTAGTCATGTTGATGATATTCTAATAATGGGTAATGATGTTAGTTTTTTAACTAACATAAAGGTTTGATTATCATCCACCTTCTCCATGAAAGACTTGGGAGATGTAGCCTACATTATTAGTATTAAGTTGTATAGAGATAGAGCTAAGAGAATGGTAGGGCTGTCCCAAGCCCTCTATTTGGAAAAGATCCTAAAGAGGTTTGGTATGGAAAATTCCAAAAGAGGATAAATACCTGTAAGGCACTGAGTACATCTTTCTAAGGAGATTAGTCTCAAAACTCCTGAAGAAAGAGCACGAATGGCTAGCATACAGTATGCTTCAGCCATAGGCAGTCTAGTAGATGCTATGTTGTGTACTATACCAGATATAGCATTTGCTATTAGCTCGAGTAATAGGTATCAGTTTGATCTAGGTGAAAACCATTGAACAATAGTCAAGGCAATCTTTAAGTACTTAGAATGACTAAAGATTTGATCTTGGTTTATGGAGGAGACAATCCGAGTATGGTTGGATACACATATTCTAATTTTCAATCAGATAAGAATGAATTGAAGTCCACCATGGCATATATTCACCTTGAATGGTGCAGCTGTAGTATGGAAAAGTTCCAAGCAAATGACCATTGCTGATTCTACAATAGAGGCTGAATACATTGCAGCCTCATATGCTGCCAAAGAAGCCGTGTGGTTAAAGAACTTTCTAATGGATTTAGATGTGGTTCCATTTATTCATAGTCTCATTCCTTTGTATTATGATAATAATGGGGCAATTGTACATTCTAAGGAACCAAGGTCTCACAAGAACTTCAAACATGTGCTTTGACGTTATCACTTAATTAGAGAAATAGTTGGG
>CATIWF010166942.1:0-17263 GCA_949630135.1 Balakata baccata
AAAAAAATCTAATTATAATTATTTCAAATGCTAATCATTATACTTCCTTGGAAATTGGAATTAATACATACCTTCACCCTTCTATTCATCCCTAAATAGATGATGATATATAAATGTAAATACTTCTGAACTCTACCATTGTCTCACTTTTTTTTTAATTGTATGAACATGACTTAACATCTTTTCTCAATTATAATAGGTTATATTAATCTAATTTATATTATATTTTAAACAAATAATCAAAAATAAATTTTATAATTAAAATTCTAAAAAATTATAAAAATATATTTTAATAAAATTTAATCTTAATAGTTCATTTGGTAAAAGATGATACAGAGAGAAAAAAAAAAATACATGATTTATTATTTTCGTGGGAGTACGAGAGAATTTTAGAATTAATCTACACCATTCTTTATTATAATTTAACTTCCAAAAATAAATAAGGTTCAAAAAGAAAAAAATAATAATAATTTGACTTGTGATGACGTGGACCAATATGGTCATAGGTAGTAGATACCACCCATTTACTCTTTATCCCCAATAAAGGTGCCGACCCCATGAGTCTCCAGTTTCTGAGGAATCAGTAAGATAATTCCATGGCCATTTCCTCTGTCTCTGTCCTTCCCCTCCTTCTTCTCTTCTTCTTCCTTTCTCTAACCAATCCATGCCTCTCTTCGCCGTTGTCGGGCCGCCCACAAACCTTCATTGTCCACTTGTCCAAATCACACAAACCCACCCTCTTCTCCTCTAACCGTGACTGGTACACATCCATCCTCAAATCCCTTCCTCCCTCTCCTCACCCCACCAAGATCCTTTACACTTATGGCCGCGCCATCAATGGCTTCTCCGCTCGCCTCACCGCCTCCCAAGCTGATGTCTTGCGTCGTGTTCCCGGCGTAATCTCCGTTGTCCCGGACCAGATTCGTCAGCTCCATACCACCCGCACTCCTCACTTTTTAGGCCTTTCTACTGGGTCTGGTCTTTGGCCTAATGGTGCTTATGGTGAAGATGTGATCATTGGTATTCTCGACACTGGAATATGGCCTGAACACCCGAGTTTTTCCGACTTCGGTTTGTCTTCCGTGCCGGCGAATTGGAAAGGTATTTGCCAAACATCGGCGGATTTTCCTGCTTCTTCTTGTAACAAGAAACTGATAGGTGCAAGAGCGTTTTTTAATGGTCTTGTTGCGTATCAAGGGAAACCCATTGATGGATCAAGAGATTCTGCTTCTCCTAGAGATACAGAAGGCCATGGCACTCATACAGCATCTACGGCAGCTGGGTCATTGGTCCAAAATGCTAGCCTTTTCCAGTATGCGCAGGGAGAAGCTCGCGGTATGGCATCAAAGGCACGAGTTGCTGCGTATAAGATTTGTTGGAGTTTGGGTTGCTTTGACTCCGATATTCTGGCAGCTATGGACCAAGCAATTGAAGATGGTGTTCATGTGATCTCCTTATCCGTTGGTGCTACTGGTTATTCTCCTCAATATGATCATGATTCGATAGCGATTGGGGCATTTGGGGCAACCCAGCACGGTGTTGTTGTGTCTTGCTCTGCTGGGAATTCAGGTCCAGATCCATATACTGCTGTTAATATTGCCCCTTGGATTCTCACTGTTGGTGCTTCCACCATTGATAGAGAGTTTCCAGCCGATGTTGTGCTTGGCGATGGGAGGACTTTTGGTGGCGTATCGCTCTACTCCGGCGAACCATTAGTGGATTATAAGCTTCCTTTGGTTTACGCTGGTGATTGTGGAAGCAAGTACTGCTTTATGGGGAGTCTGAGTCCATCAAAAGTTCAAGGTAAAATTGTGGTTTGCGATCGGGGAAGGAATGCGAGAGTAGAGAAAGGTAGCGCAGTGAAGCTAGCAGGTGGGCTTGGAATGATAATGGCTAACACAAAAGAAAGTGGTGAGGAGCTTATTGCTGATTCTCATCTAATACCAGCTACTATGGTCGGCGCAACTGCCGGCGATCAGATAAGAGGCTACATCAAATTGAGCCAATATCCAACTGCAACAATTGTTTTCCATGGAACAGTAACTGGCAATTCACCATCAGCTCCTAAAGTTGCATCCTTTTCAAGCCGTGGTCCGAACCATTTGACAGCAGAAATTCTTAAGCCAGATGTTATAGCCCCTGGTGTTAATATCCTCGCTGGCTGGACTGGAGCTTCTAGCCCAACAGATTTGGACATCGATCCTAGAAGAGTTCAGTTTAACATAATTTCAGGCACATCAATGGCTTGCCCTCATGTTAGTGGAATCGCAGCTTTGCTTCGAAAGGCATACCCGAATTGGTCACCTGCTGCTATAAAATCTGCTCTAGTTACTACAGCTTATAACTTAGATAATTCCGGAGAAAGCATTGCTGATCTTGCTAGTGGCGAAGAATCAACACCCTTTGTTCATGGAGCTGGTCATGTGGATCCTAACAGTGCTCTTGATCCTGGACTAGTCTATGACATAGACACTAATGACTATGTCTCATTTCTTTGCTCGATTGGTTACGATCCAAAGAGAATTGCAGTGTTTGTTAAAGAGTCTGCAACTCGGGATACATGTGATGAAAAATTGGGTAGTCCAGGAAATCTCAACTATCCATCATTTGCTTTTGTTTTTGAGCCATACTCTTCTGTGGTTACATACAAGAGGGTGGTGAAGAATGTTGGAAGTAATGTTGATGCAGTTTATGATGTTAAAGTGAATGCTCCTGCAAATGTGGATGTGAAGGTGGCGCCTCGTAGGCTAGAGTTCAGTGCAGAGAGTCAGAGCTTGGCCTATGAGATCACATTCTCTAGTACTCTAGGCTTGGGTTTATCTAGCATTAGCTCACAAAGTTTTGGGTCAATAGAATGGAGTGATGGAACTCACAGAGTTAGGAGTCCAATTGCTGTTAAGTGGCAACAGGGAGTGTCCAAGGCTTCCATTTGAGTTGCTAATGGAGATTGCTTTGATTGTTTCAATCTGGGTATTAACGTTGGATTTCTTTCGTGTCTTTATCGTTTTTCTGTAAATATATGCGAATGTCCATCAGCCTGTTGTACAAAATTACATTAAATTATCACCAAGATTTGATGTAGGAAGGTTCACAACAGTTGATATCTTGTAATGCAATAAAATGTGTTTCTTGCTCACTCTTGTATTATGTTCACTCTGTATAATAATGTTTCTTATGTTTTTTTTTAATGTTTTTCTTGATAAATATCTCCATATTCATTATACTAATATTAGATTATAGCCACTCCCAAAATTCATTTACATGCTTTGACTAAAATTTCAATTAGTTTATTATCATTTTCCAAACCTTCTTTTTTCTTTCCAAATAAAATACTGCTGAGTGCAAATGCTCAAGTAGCAGTTTTGTATTAGGAGTTAAGACTGCTGAGCGCTGGGTTTTGTTTTCGAGATTGATCGTGTATCTTAGTTTATTATCAGGCAAAAGCAAATATATATATATATATATATATAATATTATCAGACAAATGGTTGCTAAGATAAATTCTAAATGCTATAGATGACCATTCTTCCGATAAACAAGTTAAAAGAGATTGTTAGTAGCAAAGCATTTTCACAATAAAAATATTATTTATCTTTAACACTTTTTATTTCAATTTGCCCCAACTTTCCCAACACTTTTTGTTTCAATTTGCCCCAACTTTCATAAAATATTTTTACTGTTGATAAATAAAGTCCAAATATTTTATACGAAGTTAGAACAAATTAGGACAAAGTGTTCGGGATTTCACGACAAGAGAATTGCATTCATTGGTAATGGAGATCACAACTCCATTATTTACTTAAGCAATCACAGACCTGGGAAAACATTGCATCACAAAATACCAAATTTGGCACAGTAAAACTGCTCATCCGACAATTTTGGGTCCACAAACTGCTACCGAAATGCAGAAACAAAAACAAACTTGGTCCAATATTTAATCATAGAAATCTACAACGATGTTAGGTTTTTCGACGAGCAACTCTGCTTCTAATTTCTTTTACTTCCAGGGATTGCTTTACACTACTACAAATCTGACCCAGCTTGCCTTGTTTGCTGTCGTTGCTGCCACAGATTCTAGTGGCCATATTTTTGGAATTCCCACTCACTATTATCTGTGACAATAAAGCCACACAACAATTCAAAAATTCGTCACGTGACCACAAACCCAGAAGAAAAGGGAAAAAATAAAAAAGGGGAACTGAGTTTGTGAAGTGTACCAAGAGGACACACTTGGCGAGTTTTGAGCCACCGGCTGATGCAATGAAAATGGAATGCATGATTGCACACACCTGCATGAGCAGAAACCAAATATTTTCAGTCAGGTTAACAGCAGAAACGAAGTAACAAGCCCATAAGATGAAGTAAAGTGATTAATCGCTATTTTTCATGTACAAAGTTCATCAAGCTTAATCCAGATCATTGAATCATGAACTAATGAAAACCAATACTCCTACATTAAATTTAAAACTTTTAAGATTAGTAAATACGCTATATGTGACATTGAGATGTTGTTAAGAGAAGTGAAATCGTTGTGCTCAAAATCTGTAAGATCCATAGAATAAAACAGAAGAAGATAGTATGCAAGCCACCAATTGATCATTTAAATGCACGGTGAAAGAGAAAAAAAAAAAAAAAACTTCAGTATCGAAATAGAAAAATAAAAGAAGCATGCCAACCAAAACAAATCCTAGATCAAAACCATTGCAAGCCCATGTTTGACAATTGGTATAGACCAGAGTTAAGAACCTTCACGATCCCAATCATTCTTGGGCATATTCAGAGAATCCAGAGGTACATCTTCCCACTCATATGTGCTGTGCTCTATGAGGAACTTTTCTGTGTGGATGCGAGATCCTAAATTATCATCTTAGAAAACTAAAACAGAAACTAGTCCTGTTGATCAAATTTACAACCGTACTCCATAATTCATTTAAGTCTATCTTAAGTACAGCAATACAATGACCCCATCTACTTGGCATGGAAAGCAAAGTTCACCCCTCTCATTTTGGCAATAATATGCTTTTTGTAAAATTCACAGAACTCAATGAATTAATTGCGTCCAATTTTAAGGGAATCTAAAATGCACAAGGCAATTTGAATGAAAAAAGCTCATAGCAGTAATGATAGCAACTAAAATTTAGAATTAACAGCGCATTCCATGTCTATACCTGAATCACCTTGCAACAATTCGTTTATTTCATACTAACAGATGAAACAAAATACAACATTAGTCAAAACATGCATATTAAACTCAGATTCAATCAAATGCACAAAAGGAGAGGGAACGAGAGCACAATATGCATAATCATGAAGGTATGCTTAGCCAAAAAGAGTGTCCAAATACCAAAAGAGCAAAATAAACCACAACAAATACGCCAACAGAAAGAATTCAATATCCAATACAAAATCAAAGTATTGACTAAACACATGAGTACACACTGAACATAAAATGACAGCAATGCACAACATGGATTGCCAGCCCCATCAAGAAGCTAGGTTAGGGTTTTAAAGTAGCAAGGTCATACCCCAGGCCACAGTGCACTCCTCGCTTGTAGCACTGGCTTGATTTGCTTGGCATTCAATGCCTATCAACACCAAAATAAACCAAAAAAAAAAAAAAACGCAATCAAATCACTAAATTCATGATCTGATGCAGATATATAAATAAACTTAAACAATAAAAAAAATCTACAGAGAGATGACAGATGAAAGATCAAAACAGAACGTGAGACTCACAGAGATCCATAATATGATTCCTACAAATAGCGCAGTTATCCACAACAATATCTGGAAAGCATCAAATACCACAAAGAAATCAGCCTCATACAAAAAAACGAAAATAAAACATGAAAACGCTATCAAATACAGTGAATTCAAAAGACAATAGGATTATTGAGGTGTCGAAAAAGACCCCAGGCCCAAAGAGCGACGGCATTCCACTTCTTGATTTCGAATCGCTTGGGTTTCTTGGTCGAAGACGAGGGTCCGGCCACGCTCGAGCTGGCCTCCCCGGCAGGCACCATGGTCACGTCCGTATCCATCTCGGTTCTGGTTAGGGAAAACAGACGGAGATTTTGGGTTCCTAAAGAGAGGGCGATTGATACACAGATTTTTTGTGATCTTAAATAGTAGCCTGTAGTGTAGAAGGAAGAGGATAGTATACGATGGCAATAGAATGGCAACATTCCATAGAAAGACGACATGTCGTATTATACAACCGAGTTTGATTGATTGGCTCATAATTAGCATTTTAATGAATTTGGACCGGGTCAAGTTTTGTTCAGCCTTCATAACCCAAATTCACAACGGGCTTTACATATACATATACCCGACCCATTATCACCTCCAATTGTTGCTAAAACAAAAAGGGAATTTTACAAAAATAGAAAAAAAACATATACATTTTTACCAAAACTAAAGCTTTTTTTAATTTTAGCCAAAATAACTTTATAAAATTATAATAGAATCTAAATATCAAAATCACTCCAAAATATACCTATATGGTATATCTTCAGCTTACTTTTAGTATACATTGAACATATTCTGGTTCAATTTTTATCAAAAAATAATAAAAAGAACAATAACAATTAAATTAATAAAGAAAAATAAGAATAAAATTCAATCAAAATTCAAAATATCACAAATTCTCAAATAAAAATACCAAAATATACTTAAACGGTATACCTTCGGCATATCTTAATTCAATTTTTACTAATAAAGAACAAAAAAATTAGGACAAAAAAATTGATTATTAAAGAAGAATAAGGGAATTCAATTAAAATTCAAAATATTACAAATTCTCCAACAATACCTTTCAAAATATTTTGGATATATTTTAAAAATACATTGAGTATACTTTAAGAATTCCTTAGAAATACTTCGAGAATACTTTGGGTATATCTCGGAGATACTTGGATATACCTTGGAAATTTCTTGAAAATTACATGAAATGAATTTTTTGAAAATACCTTGAGTATACTTTTGGATATTTCATTGGAGTATCTCAGATATACCTTAGGAATTTTTTAAGAATTCCCTTAAAGGAATTTCATGAGTATACTAAGATATTTCGGTAGGAAATACATTGAATATATCTTAGGGATACATTGAGGATATCTTTATAATTTTCAAAAAAAAAAACAAGAAGAACAAAAATAAAATCAATAACACAAAAAAAGCAAATTTTTATAGAAAAGATTTTTATTAGTATGTGCAAATCGCAACCATTTATCAATCAAAAACCATGATGGCGTCAACCATCACTAAGATGAGTTGCAATACATATTATGAAAGCATAGAAATTGCTATCTGTATTCTTTAAAAAAAAAACAAAGCCAACACTATCTGTATTCTTAAGCACCTAGAAAGTGTGGTATTTTCAATCAATAGGAAAATTGGAATTGGAGATGAATTCTATGGATTTACAGTCAAGTGAGGCGGATTTCATTGTTGTTGGATGGCGCCGACGATTGGAAAGAGACAATCAACAAGGTGATTACGACTGTGGTGGTGCTTCTAGCACTACTTGTTGGCCATTCGACACAGATTTGCTTCCTCCGGTTGCGCCATAGGATTCATCGTCGATAAGCAACAAGGCATCATCCCACCAATTGCCTTTCTCCACACTTGAAAAGTTATTCGGTAAAATTGAAAAAATTTTGGTAAAAATGAAAAAGGAAAGTTTTGCTTGTATTTTTAAAAATAAAAGTTAAAAATATGTGTTTGATAAAATTTCCTCAAATAAAAAAGCCAATGTATACATTACAGTCCAAGAAGGGCAATGCATTAATATTGGATAAATTATTCCATGAATATGGATGTATGTAGCTACATGGTATAAGGATTTTTATATGTACCATTCCATGAATTTGGATGTATGTAGCTACATGGTATAAGGATTTTTATATGAACTGCACAATTTTTTTTTTTAATTTAATCTTAAAAAATTGGTTTTTGCATGCTATTTCCTTTTCTCTTTTATTTTGTGAGAGACTTCTTTTTTTTTTTTTTATCAATTTGTTTGTTTATTGTGATTTTCAGAGATTTTTTTTTTATGTCTTTGAATTCTCAAGTCGTTGCTTCTTCTTCTCATTATGCTATTCAATTTCTCTTTTTTTTTTTTAATTTTGTTCGATTTATTTTTTTGTGATTATTTATTCGATTGCAAATGGTTGAACATATTTCAATTGATAATGTGAATTGTGAGAGTTTAATTTATGATAATTTATATATAATTTAATTATTAAATAATAGATTTACAGTTGTTAAATAATAAACATACAGTTATTTAAAACTAAATCGTTAAATAGCAAGTCTACTCAATAGCTACAGTTGTCAAAAAATCAACTAAAATAATGAACTTAAAGTTGTTAAAAATGAATATAATGATATTAAATAATAAATCTATAATAGTAAATAATAAATATACAGTTATTTGGTAATAAACCTGCAGTAGTCCAAAAAGCATGAAAGGAGAGAGGAAAAAGCCATTAAATAGTGAATTTATGGAAAAGGAGAATTAATATCAGTTTAACAAAAAATAATAGTTAACGCTGTTTAGCATAAAAGGAGTCTTAGCAATTTTTTTATATTGTTGCAATTTTTAATGCATGTAGATACATGATCTCAACTACATGGTATAACAATTTTTAATATTTTAATTCACAACATTCATCTCCAATTTACTTAGTCAAACTCGATCTTAATATTTAATTATATTTGATCAAAATAAAGAGAATAAAAAAAATTAAATTTTAATAGAATTAAGGGCAAAAATCTACAGGCAAATAATCAATCAGCAACCAAAAAAAATCACCTAAAACAAAAAGTATGGCACAAGTTTTGAGTCATTTGATAGTACGGGTACATATTTTTCTAAATTCTGGACCATATATATAATTATTTTATTAAATAATGCGAAAAAATGAAATAAATAATCTATGTAAATATTCACGTCTTCACATGGCTAGATATCTACTGCTTCAGATGGTTGGTGAACTTAGAAAGAAATAAAAAAATTAGAATCTATGGATGTAAAAATAAATTTTTAATATTATTTATTAAAATAAATTTTAAAAAATAATATAAATTTATATATTATTATATACATTTTTAAAAATTACCAAGATATGCTGCTGTTTCAAGATATTTAAAATCTATAGAGTGACGCTGAAGAGCACTGAGCTGTGTATTTTATTTTATATATTAGTGTGAGGAAAAGAAAACATTAAGAGAAAATGATGTAAGTAAGAAGTATAGTATCAGTAATCTAATTAATTTTTAATTGCACGTTTATTTAAGTATTTTAATCATAAATATTGGGATTAATTTCACTCAAAATTATTATATTTTCGATAAGTTGTATAAAATTAATTTTTCTATTTTTTATAAAAATTATTTTCAGCAATTCTCTTATCGGATTGCTGATGTAAATAATAATATGACACTATAATTTTTTAAATTTATTGATGTAATATCTATATAGATAATGATATGGTATTATATATTATAAAACATATAATGATCATAGGTGAAATTAAATCCAAATATTGGCATTGCTTCTGTCTTTATGCTTTGGCCTCTGGGTTGCATCATGCATAGCCTGAGTAAAAATATTCGACTGACCCATTTCGGATAGTTTCTTTGTCGTCAAGTTATTCTTTTTTTTTTTTTTTTTGGGTGAAGAAGTTAATTATAATTTAATGTTTTTTTAAAGAATTATAATTTAATGTTATGATTAATTATTATCATTAAAAAAATAACTCTAATATCATGATGAGTTTGGATTAAACAATAAACAACCAAAAAAAATCATTTTTAGTTAATTAACCTATAGTTTTTATTTTTAACGAGTGGAGTGTCATCAGGAAAAAAAAAAAAAAGCAAATAATTCAACAAAATTTGACTAATTAATTAGTCTTAGTATATATAACAACAATTTGAGCTAGTTATGTACTCTGAACTCATTAAATCAAATAGCATAACAATATGAGAAGCTCAATTTTTAGAATTTTTTCATTTAAAATTTTAATTGAAAATTTGAATTCTGTCAATAATTTAATTTATTGGTAGAAATAAAATTTTTAACCATAAGAAACAAAAGTCTCATTTGTGTTATAAATTTAAAGAAAATAAACTATAAAAAATAGTAAAAAAAATTAAAAAAATATATTTTTCGTGTAATTTGTTCATTTACCAAACATATATTTATAGACTTATAAATGAAAGAAATTACATAATTTAATTATAAAATTCAAATCACAAATTAACTACACAATAAAAATTGAAAATAATAGAATAAAATATTATGAAAATATAAGTATAATAATTATAGACATTTATTTTTCAATACAAACATTCATAACAATTTGAACTTTATTTTTAAATAAATTATCAATCCAAGAAAATAAAATAGCCCATAATACCCAAATAGAGTTTGTCTCCCCATAGTCAACTGTCATCTTTATGACATGCATATAAAACTGCAGCTCTCTTAATTTCTTCCCCTCATCACACCCACATCTCCCCCATACTCACAATGGCTCTACATGATGAAACCCCTAACAAAAACACAACTGCCTCCTACGTCACCACCAGCTTCCGGTGGCCCACTCGCCGGAAAATTTCGCTACGCAGGCGGAAACTACCATCACTACGCCTTGGTGGGAAAAAGCCTAGACGAGGATTCTTTATATTCAGAATGCTGAGAAAGATGAGACTTAGGTGGCTAAAATTGCAATATTCGTGCATGTTAAAGAAGCTTAAGCAGTATTATGGGAATTTAATTAAGGATGTTATTGAAGCCGGAGCTTCCATTGAAGCTTATCAACAAAGGCTTGTAATGGAGGCAAGTTTAGCTGTTCCTGTAATGGGTCTTTCTTTCTCTGCCTATCCTTCCATGGCTGGATCCGACCGCCCTCGTTCCATTTTCATGTAATTTTTCTTCTTCTCTTTGATTTAATGGTCCACTACTCTTCTTCTCATCATCTTCTTTCTTCTATAATTTGTACGAAACTGCAAACATTCAATAAATATCACTGTACTAGTTCCATTTTCTGTTTGGTGGTCGAGAAAATTTTTCTCTCGGAGTATTCTGTTTTTTAAAATTTTTTCAGATTGTAACAAGTTATTGGAAATCAAATGAAAAGATATTGGGATGGGTGAAGTGTGTCGTTAATGATTAAATTTGGTCTTTATATTCAGAAATTAATGTTTTTCACAGTAATTTATATAATTTCATGCCCAATCCCGATTTGCAAGTTCAGATTTCTTCAGTCTTCTTTTAGCTGTAACTTTTCCCTGCGTTACATAACTCAGTTATGATAACTGATTAGTTATGAGAAGGTTTCGATTCATGCCAATTTTAATTTTTTTGAAAAAGTCACACAATTAATTGTTCTACAAATATTATTATTATAGTAAAAAATGTTTACTTATTAAATATGATTTTTTTATTTTAAAATAATAAAAGATAAATGTAATTAAGACATTAATAATTAATGAAGATTTATCCAAGAGAGTGTCATGTGTGGTTTCTCTCCCTTTCAGTTTAACTAGATACATTTCGTTTAAATTTTTTTTTACTGTCATTCAAGGTTTACTTGGCAGATTCTGGATTAGTGACTCTATTTCTGATATTAGATTAAAAACGAAAAAAATAATTAATGAAGATTTAAATAAAAATTTTGCTCAAATAAGATAATTGTTTGCTTGCTATTGGAGGCTATATATAGTTGACCACTGAGATTAGATGATAAACCAACCTTATATAAGTTCATCACTTTCACTTGTCTTCGGCATAATAATATTCTCTCAATTGGCATTTAATATAAAGATTATGTTTCATATTGTTTTAGAATATGATCGAGAATCCTAATAAGTATCTTCAATTTTTTAATAAATTTATCATCATCCACACTGTCATTTTATATGAACTAAATCATACTATGGAGCTGAATATGACATATTAAAATTATCTGAATTCATTTAATGTTGCAGAAATAAAACAAAATAGCTTAAGATGAGTGTGATTGCTACATCTTAACATTTTTCGTAATTAATATATAAAAAATATACTAAATGACGTGGACTGATAACCTTTATTTTCTTAATAAGATTAATGAATTATCTTACCAACTCTTGCTGTGATTTCTGTTTTTAATATTGTATAAAAACTGAAATTATTGAATAAAATTAATTCTTCCAAGCCACTGAGGGTCTTCAAAAGCAAGCAAACATCTCTAGAATTGAATATTCATAGTCAATGTTTGAATTTGTTATATAAAAATAGGAAAATTAAGATGACTCAAAGCTAAATTAATTGTAATTATCATCACTAAATTTTATTTAACTCGTAATAATTAAAATACCGAAGTATATATGGATTAGACAAATTGTAATAAATAATTACCATAATAGGAAACACTTTCCAAAATACCGTGATTACCAAAGCAATTTAAACTTAATTAAACACTTGTGAGCACCGTTCTTTTCCTTTAATTTTTTCATTGGCGATAAAACTCGCCCTTTCTTTTTACGGTTTATTTCTTTCTTTTTTGACAACATTTGAATACCATTAGTCATGTTTTTAAATTAATAAAAGATTATATTTGAGAAAACTGCCCCCAATTCCCACTAATCGTATTTCTAGGGCTGTTATTTCAGAAAATTTCATTGCACTTCTAATATCCTTTCAATTTGTCCAGCTTTTGCACTTAATTTCTCCGCTTCTCCTTCTGTTCTTCCTCTTAAGTCTGTTCATATTCTCAAGCTAAAATGGACTAATCCAGATACAAGAAATATGCCTTTTGGTGAGGAAAGTCATTGTAGGATTGATAGTATGAGGAATTGATATTGTCATCGGTAACCCTGCCAATATGGCTTTGTTGATCATACAAGAGGAGAAAGGAAATCAAAAATAAGATGAGAGTCTTGGTCATGATTTTGGTCATGCTGGTTATCATCCCAGAACAAGAACATAACATTAAAGTTTTATTTGGCAACTTTTCAAACCACCATACTAATGGTTTTCTATGGTTCAATTAATTTTGTACCTATTTTTCCTTTAATGAATATCAATCAGTTCTTATATTGAAAAATGACGGTGGTTGGTTTTCTATGTTTGATTGTTTATCCGTATGTTGATTTAGTTTATTTAAAACCTCAATTACTGTATTTATAATTTCCTTCAGCTTGTTTCCTTTTCTGCTTCGTAGAGTCTTTTATTTTTCATCTTTTTCCATATCTTAAATTACTTAAATTTTTTAGTTAAAACTTGTTTACGGGACCAACTGGTACAACGTGTTCTTTAGTTTCAATTTATTATTTTAAGTATGATTGTATTTGATTAATTGCTTTATTTTTCAGTTTTGAGGTCAGACATTGTTTTTAGAAAGAAAAATGGCAACAAATGAGAATGGAAATTCCAATGCCAGTGAACATCCTCTTGCTAATAAGAATGCAATGGGTTATAAAGAGGTTAACCATTCTAAAGGAAACAATGGATCAATTCCTCTTTTATTGCTGGAAATGCATCACTCTAATTTTGTTTTTGTTTCCATTAGTAGAATTTAGTCATTTAAGTTGTAGATTTGATATATATGTTAGGAGAAGATGATGATGTTTGGAGTTAGAAGTTGAGAATGGTATACAATAATGACATATAATCTACATATAAGTAACATATAAATGACTTATAACCTACATATAAGAAATATATAATATAATATAATAATAATGTGTAAAACTTATACTGTATATATAACTATCATATAATTCACATATACTTCATATTTTTTTCATTTTGAAATTGAATGTAATTAAAAAATGCAAGATTTGTCATATTTTATAAATTCTGATTTTTGAAACTGTAAAATATTATTCACGTATGCATATAACATACATAGAATCTCATATAACCAAGATATAAAATTAAGATAATATATTTGATAAATTTGTTGTTATTTTAAAAAAAATAATTTCAAAATTTTTTAATTCATACGTTGTTAAGAAAAATTAAATAACGAACCTATCATATACCTTCCATATAGTGGTTACGTTTGCACAGTTGCAATTTATGTAATGATTATAATTCTATGATAAACTTTTTATTTTTAATCTCCATCAATAATTAACAAACATATAACATAGCTCATAATAAAATGGAAATTAAATATTATATATTTAAATAATTTTAAATAAATAATATTTAACTATATATATATATATATATATATGGCAATTTGAACGAGGATAACCTGTGTAATCATTAACTATAGAATTGATTACGCATAAATCGTGGCTTTTACGCATTGATTTCCATTAGTTCCATTAAATCACGACTTTTCTTAGTTTTTATAGTTTTGGAATATTGTTTAGTCCATGGTGTTGGTTGTGATAGTATTTTGTAAATTTAAATGCCATGTGTCAACTTCCCATACCGTTAAGATTAGGCCCAGTTTATAAGAGACTGTATGCTAGAACTCTAGGCCTACGAAACCCCAACTTAAATGATGGCTGAGCAACTTCATGTACCATGTACCTGAGTTCATGTTGGTCCATAGACCAAATGTCCATTTGCATGCGCTAATTCTCATTTTTCTATTAACCAGCGTTAACAACAATTCAAAATTTATTATTTAATAACTGTATTTATTATTTAATAATTAATAATTATAAATTTATTATTTAACAATTATAAATTTATTAATTTACAATTAAATTGTCATAAATTAAACTCTCACAAAATTATATTATCAATTAAAAATATATTTATTTATTTGCAATCAATATAAAGAACCACAAAATAAAATAAATAGAACAAAATAAAAAATCAAATAACAGAAAAAAAATACGAAAAAAAGAAAAGATAAACGGTGTTGCTGACAGCTCCGCTAAATTTAAAAAATATAGAACATATAGCTTCATACATTCAGGTAATAAATTGTCATGGCTAAACTATTGGAAAAATTATGATTATGAGTCATTTTGAAAGAATAATTCGAATGGGTTCCACAACTCGATTTTGAAAAAAAGATCCGAATATATATTACTTGACATGAGAATTATAAATTAATGTATTCATATACTCAAAATGGAGAATGTGTTAATAGAAATTGAAACTCAAAATAATCTTTTTGCTAAAGAGATATAAAGAGAAAAAGTGAAAGTGGAGTTATTTGTCTCACATCACTAAAATATAAAGTTAGACTTGTATTTATATATTAAAATGCATTTTTACACGGGTGAGAAAGTAGCATAGAAAGCTCTTGCTCGCGCACTCATCCGCAATAGGAGTACAAATCTATGGTTCGGAATAGGTCAATGCATGGGTGTGTGACCTGCGTATACGAATGTTGGCTCTAAACCAAATCTAATTTTTACATTTTTTTATTTCTGGAAACACTCATGTGGGCCAATAGTCTGGCACGCCTTTGTCTCTCTAGGTGTTGTATTGTGTATTCAATAATTATTTAAAATATGTTGATACCTATAATAGGAGGCGAATTTATTTTAAAAATACTATGAGGTGGTAGGAGATGAATTTATTTTAAAAATTTCAAATTTATTCTTTATTTTTTATTTAAATATTAAATTAACAGTTTTTTCCATGGTTGTTCTCGTGACATGAACTGGCCTAGCCGCTTTTGAAAATCAGGTCCAATTGTAAAAGGAGAGGAAAAGAAGGATGACTACCTCCGCTGCCTTTTTGTCACCAACGGCAGCAATATGTTTTCAAACATTCTAGTTTAACTGTGTTAATTAAATATTTTATTTTTAAAAAAGGGATAAAAAGAAAATGAAAGATTAGAAAAAAGGAAAAAGCTTAATTTTATTTTTAAAATTAGAATCAAACGTTAAAAACGTGGTTCCATAAAATATCTGTTGAATCGCAGACAAATAATACTCAATTAATGTTTTTTGAATGTTTATTCCACTGCGCCTTTGTTTGGAAGGGCGGAATAAATGGAAGGAAAAAAAAATAATAAGGAAATATTGATGAGAATGAAAATATGGAAGGAGGGAAAATAAGGATTTATTTTTATTTTATTTTGTTTGGAAATAGGAGAAAAATAAAAAGAAAAAATAAAATAACTTTTAGTTTTCAGTCTTTATTTTATCTCCAAATTAGAAAAAAAATATAAGGGATTGGAAAAAAAATATCACTATTACATATAAATTTTTTTTATCTTAGTTATTATATAAAAATACTTAATATATCATAAAAATGATGCCAAAAAAATATAAATATATAATATTATAACTTTTTCTCACACAGGTACAAAATGTAGATGATCAGTGGTTTGGTACCACGAAAAAAATATTGATCAAAGCATGTGTTGGCTATTAATTCTTTTCTTTTTGCCCACAGAAAATATGTAATACTGAAACCATTAAAAAAAATATTAATAATAAATTACAGGATGATGTTTGCCCAAAGTGGAACCAAAATACATTTTAGTTTGTTTCTTACGTTAATGCTAAAAGGAAAAAAATACAAAAAAAAAAAAAAAAATCCTCGACTCAGCACAATTAGTGACCATGACTGGTTAAATTAATTAATTAATTAATTAATTAATTACCTGATCATAATCAAGCATCTTTGAATGACAATGTGTTCTCCACTACATTGACTATAAACCTGGGCATGAATCATGTTTTTGCTGAGTTAAAAATTGTGTGGAACAATTTGGATGGAGATTATCTGAATTCTTGGATTGTTTGAGCATGATTATCACTATCTTAGCCAATTGCAAAATCCTACATAGTCATTGTAAGTTAAATTGCATGAATGAGGACATCACTTACAATTTTGTAAGTTTTCAAAATTAGTAAGCGAGAAAAACAATTTTAAGTGATTAAAAATATATTTTTGGATCACTTATGTATTGTTTAATAATAATTTAAATAAAATTAATAAATAATACAATTATTGATTTATTTATATAATTAAAATTAATAAATATGTAATTAATGGTTAGTATAATTAATTATTTGTTTAATTAAGTATTTAATTATACTTAATAAAATAAATATATTTATAAATATAATTATTATAAATTCAAGTTTATTAATATAAAAATTAAAAATATAATTAATTTGATGAATTTAATTTTGTAATATAAAGTATAAAATTAAATTAATATAATTAATTATATTTAATAATATAAATATAATTATTAATATAATCATTATATACTAAAGTTCATTAATTAGAAAAATTAATAATATAATTAGTTTTATAATAATAATAATAATAAACTAC
>CATIWF010166952.1:0-10457 GCA_949630135.1 Balakata baccata
TAGGAGTGAAGTGGGGCCGCTTCAAAGGAGAAGATATTAAAATTCAATTCTCCATAAACTCTTGCAAAACTAGGTAGATATTTAGGGCCAAAATGAACATAACAATGAGAACTAAATTTTTTGTCAAGAAAGATTCCTATTTGAAGTGTATCATATTTACTCGAGAAAACTGAACAGTTCAATGACATCATGTCAACTGGACAGTGGGTAAATTAAATATACTCTTATAAGGGAAGGTTCAAAGGGTAACACCTACCTATCCTGTGCAGGTTTCAATCATCAAACTCTATTATGTAGTAAGGCTTTGTTCGTCTTACTTTTCCGCCCAATTTTATTCATGTGGGGGATTGTTGGAAAAAATTGTGATTATGAGCCATTTTGATAAGATTATTTGGGTGGGTCCCACAACTTGGTTTTGGGAGAAAGACCTGGATATATGTTTCTTAACATAAGGACTATGAATTAATGTATTCATATGCTCAAAATGGAAAATGTGTGAATAGAAATTGAAGCTCAAAGTAAGCTTCTTGGTAAGGAGATTTAAAGGTGAAAAGTGAATGGGAGTTTGTCCCACATCACTAAGAATTGAAGTTGGACTTGTGTTTATATATTAAAATGCATTCTTACATGGGTAAGAAAAGTAGAATGAAAGGTTCTCTCTCGCGTGCTCAGGCGCAGGAGGGGTGCAAATCCATGGTTCGGGATAGGCCAATACGTGGGTACGCGACCTGCATACACGAATATCGGCCCAAAATCTCGTGGTCCTGAACAAGCCCAATTTTTACAAATTATTTTTTATTTCTGGAAAATTTGGCAACACTTCCGTGTTGATCCACACGGCTGGCAGTCTACCACGCCCGTGTGGATTCAACACTCCCGTGTGGATCCACACGGCTAGGCCACTGACACGCCCTTGTGGATCCACACAGTCGTGTCGTTGTGCCTGCAGGGTGAGCAAGGTAGATCCACACTCCTATGTGGATCCACACGCCCGTGTGGATTCTATTCCAGAATAGACTTTTGAGCTTCATGTCTTTTGAAATGTCAATTTCTGATATTTCAAAGATTAATTTCACTATTATTTGAGAGTTACAAATGCATTATTGACAGCGTTTAAAGGAAATTAATCACAATTAATCTCATGTTTCCTCCATCTAATATAAATAGGTGGTTTAAGCTTGAATTTTGAGAGAGATTTTTTGCAAAAGTTTTACTTTGCTTCTTCTTGAAGAGTTATTTCTTTCTTCTCCTTCTTTTTTTCAAGTGATAGAGGGTGTGACAAATTAAAGTTCGTTATAAGTAGGTGTTGTGTATTTAACAACTACTTAGAATCTGTTGTATCATGAGAGACAAAGGCTGGTTATCCTAAACACCAGTGTGAGAAGTGAATTTGTTTTAAGGAAACTATGTACTACACAGGCCTCAGATTGGTTTTCCATTTCTATTGTTTTTTTTTGGAATATTGAATTAACATTTCTCATATTTTCTTGTAACATTTATTTACATTAACTCATTTATTTATTTATTTTGAATCCACATTTTCACACAATAATTTTAAAAAAGCAACTTTTTCATAATTTAGTATTGATAGTGGCAAGTAAAATGAGATCAAACGATATGTATGACACATCAAGAAGAGAGATAATATAAACCGAGAGCTGATTTTTTTAATCACATAAGATATATTTGACTTTATGCAATTGTCTAAATTTGCTATTTTGTTTTCTAAAATTTTTTTTGAGTCAATTTGTCATCCGTAATTGATTTTGATCCATATT
Organism: Balakata baccata; assembly: GCA_949630135.1. Lineage (NCBI taxonomy): Eukaryota > Viridiplantae > Streptophyta > Magnoliopsida > Malpighiales > Euphorbiaceae > Balakata > Balakata baccata. The sequence goes on from CATIWF010166952.1 coordinate 1,779, forward strand.
GTTCATTTTTTTGTTTGTAAACATTTGTTTGTGGCTATATAATATTGACATAATAAAAAAAATGTTTGACTTATTATATCATGTTAATATCAATGTGCCATATATACACCTATTTACAAACTTTATATGAGGTAATATGAAATAAAAATCAGATAGAAAAGTAAATAAAAAAAATTGTAGGAGGCAAAATGATGAATTTAAACAAATGCACGGATCTCATATACCTTACGCATTTTTTTTAATTATTAAGAGGTAATATTGGCAAAAAAAAAAAATTATAGAGAACAAAAATACTGTATTAAAACGATTTTAGAAAATAAAATAATAAAAATAAACAGTTATATATAACTGAATATGTTTAAAACCAATATTTGAATAGGAAACACTGACAGCTATTAGGGTCTTAATTGATAAAAGAATATAATTTAAATGGTAAAAATCCCTATAAATTAGGATTTATTTTATTATATTTTCATTGTTATTTTATTAGGGGATTAAATATCAAATTAACTTAATTTAAATTAATTAATGTGAATTGTTAGGCTGCACGTGTTCCACCTTATTTAATTAAATAATTATTTCTTTCAACTTAGAAAAGGAAAAAAATCCAAAAACGTTATGTCGGTGCAACATGGGATGAGAAGAATGAGTGGCATGGATGATAGTTGATGATGATGTGCAAGGATATCATATGGACATGACTATTTTTCTAATGGCATATGACATATACGACTTGATGTATTTGTTCGGTTAGTTTATTTTTGAATTCAATTTTTAATATATATTATTTTATTATATTAAAAAAATACAATTTTCTGTTTTTTTATACATAATATTTTATTATATTAAAAAATATAATTATTTGTCCATAATACTAATATAATATGGTAATATATAGCACCGATAACATATTGATAATATTAATATAATATACATGGTATATATAGCATTAAAAAATTGAATTTTAAAAGTAAATTGAATAAATTTTAATTTTTATAAAACGAGATAACGATATATGGCTTATGCCTTTTCCAATCATGGTAGTCGTTACATCTTAGCCCTATCAGTGTTGTCGCTATCCGCTGCTTTTTTTCTTGAGATGGGCATCATACAATTTTCATTTTCATTTTTTTTTAAAGAAATTAATTTTTTGGTTCAAACATATTTTAATTTTCAGAAATTAATAAAAGGAAAATGCTTTACAGCAATACAAATTAAATTATTAATGGAATTCAATTATGAAGTAGTTCATGATTACATTTATAGCTTTTAATTTAGGAAAATTACATTCTTTGATAATAAATTTTATGAATTAAAATATTTATTTATTTGACTTTAAATTATAAATTTTCAATTAATTTAGTTTCTGACTGGAAATTCATTCCTTTAATTATTATTGATTAGATGGAGCGTGGGCAGTATGTGTTAACTGAAAACTTATTTAATTGATTTAATAATTTTTATTATATATGCTAAGGTTTATTGATAAATTTTTATATTTGTAATTATTAGATTATTTGTTTTCAATTCTAACTATTAAATTAGATAATCAGTAACCTAATTAATTAATTAATTTAAATAAATTAACTTTTATGATGAATTCATTTATTGTAACGAAAGCCTTTTTATTAACTAGATGCTAAAGTTTTTGATAAATAGGGATTAAATTTGTTAAAATTACTATCTAATTACAATAATTCATAAAGATAAAGAACTATTAATTAATATAACTTTTTTTTTGAACTTTTTTTTAAGTTACATGAGTGTATTCAATTAGAATTTTAAAATAAATTTATAAATTTTTTTTAAGTAAATGACTTTTGTAGAGTTTATAGACTTTTAATGAATTTTGTATAATTTATAAATTTGTCAATAATTTTTATAGTTTTTATTTTTTATGATTTTTATAAATATTTGTAGACTTTTATAGATATTGACCAACTTTTATTTATTTGGATAAATACATATTTTAATGTTATAAATTTATATTTCTTATAAAGTATAAATAAAATTTTAAAATAAACAATAAAGTAGAGTTATGATTTAAAATAATCAATAAATAGAATTCAACCACCGTCTCTTTGCAAGGTAGTTATAAGTTTCCCACAACTCATATCTCTTGGACAAATTTAGCTGTCATAATTTTCTACATTATGAAAAGTAACAATTATGAAAAAATGAACAAAAGAGAAAAAAGATAAGATAATCTACCAGTTATAAACTAGTGCACTCAGGTGAAATCTTTTAGAAGCACCATGACTATTTTCATATGAATATATTTTTCATTTCAAGGAAGGAGAGGAACTTCAAACTGACATATCTCTTAACTTCGTGACATTTTTTAATGGAGTGATAACTATTCTATATTGTTATGAGAAAATAAAAAAAAAATCTATTGAAATTTTAGAAGAAAATGAAAGACTTTTGTAATAATTTTGTATTTATAGAAACACAAAAAAAAAAATTTTAAAAGTATATAAAAGTCTGATTTTTATAAAAATTAGTAGTTTTTTTTTAATATAGTCTTACTTTTATAGAGTTTTTATAAATTATAATTGAATAACATTTGATTTTTTTAATCTATTAAAATCTTTTAAAATTATAATAGAATGCACTCCCTTAATTTTTAAAACTTAGTTACGGTCATTTTGGAAAGGCCTTTTCCCAAATGGATAAGAATAAAGTTTTTTTTTTTTTACAGAATAAAATTTAGAATTTAGATATGATTATCTATTGATATTTTTAGAAATTTCTTAACCATTTTTTCTTTTTCTTCTTTCTATTTTCCTATAATTAAAATTTATTTCCGTGTAAGACTGCTTTTGATGCTTGAAACGGTGACGTATTTGAATTGTTCAAAATTCAACCTTCAGTGTCTACTCTATAGTCTATCCTTTCCAGGATAAAGATTAAAAAGATATTGATAATCGTAGAAAATTTGGACAAGAAGAAGTATTCCATCCGGAACAATTACGACATCGTATTACTTGATTATGATATAATATGATATGATAATAGAAAAAATTTTAATTTTATATTTTTTTTCATGTAAAAAGAGTTTGAAATTGTTTTAAATTTAAGTCTTCATCCATAATACCATTAAGCCTATTTGATATAATGCTAATATATGAAATATTTAGAATTATTGTCTAATATTTAAAAAAATTAAAAATTTTTAATTTAATTAATTATTTTTTATAAATTACTAAATATTTGTTTACTTAGTTATATCTAAAAACGGCTTTTAGAAAACAAAATTGCTAAAAATACAAATTTCCTTTCAAGTATTTTTTTGCAAAAAAAATACCTATGGAGTATATAAAATTGAAATGATATTTGTGGGATACGGAACTTATACGTGAGATCCACGTGACAACAACGTAGAATCCACGTCAACCTGCCGTAATGGAAAACTGACATGTGGCTTAACGCCGTAATGTATAAGCCAGCGAGGCCAATCTGTTGGCTTGACGAAACGGAGAACTCTCTAGCTCTCTCGAAGCTGCGTCAACCGAGCTGCTCGTTTCAAGTAACTCGCGGACTCCCCTGGTTGGTCCAGTCGGGTCTTTAGTTCTGCGTCCCTCTCCGCCTTCAACTCTTCCGGTACAATGTCATCGTAGCTCCTCTCTTTCTCTCGTTTTTGTAGATTTAGGGTTTTTATATTGCAATCTTTTAAATATTCCTTGGGTTTATTGATTTGATATAATAATTATTGTAGGGTTTCTGCAAATTAATGGATTCTCTTTTTTATTACTGTATTTGCGATCTCTCTCCATCTTGCTCGCTCTCTGGCTATCCAAAATACTAGACTTTTTGTATAATTGTTTTATTATGCTGAGTTTTTTTTATTGTCACTTACCAAGTGTAATTGCTTGCTATTCTTCTCCCCTTAGCATTTCTTTTTAAATAACGGATTGGATTTTTTGAATTTTAGTTTACTACGGTGGAATGTCTATCAGCGGATATAGTGATGTTGATCCCTGTATTTTGTTGGGAAATATGAATGAAATCCATCCTTCATTTGGATTGCTTTAAATTTTGAAACATAAAACCATAATGACCAGGGTAGTAGAAACCTATTTCAGACATGTCTACTTGTGCATTTCTCATCTTGCACATATCACTTTTCTCTTTTTCCTTTGTTTGTTTGGAATATATAATTTTGATTTTTGATAATGTTCCAGAAAGTGGACATTGTTGGACTAAGATAGTGTTTTGGTTAAGGAAGGATTGTTAATGATAAATAAACATTATCTAGAACTCAAAAGTGGTATTTGTTTCTTAAGGCACAGTCAGAGGCATACTCTTTTAATCTACAAGCATGGTTGATTTACCGCTTGCTCTTTTTTCATTTATGGTTGTTTTGCATTTAGTTATTGCTAAAGATTTTAAGTCATTTATTCATATTTATGGATCTTAAATAAGAATACACGGAGGTCATTTGCTACTCCTTTTCTTATTTAATTTTTTTGTGATTAAAAAGTGTAGGAATCCAGGTAGCGTGCCGATCAAAATTATTCCATAACTCTGCTAAAAGTTATTAATAAAAAGAATTAGCAATATATAACTATCCATTAAAATAAAAACCCTATAGGCTTAAGTTTTCTCGAGTCACTATTGCTCAAATGAAAAATTTCAATAAGATGTGCAGATGAGTCATATGCCCTCTCTCCCCTCCTAGAAGATGATTTCATACAGAGTCCATTGTTTGATAAAAATAATTGGACTGGGGATGTATATATGAATCTTCCAAGATTATTTTGTTCAATTTTGTTATAAAGACATCGGGTAAGGTAAATTTGCATAAATATATGTCAATCTTGCCTGATGCATGACACGAATGCTTTCTTTATGATAGATGACAAGCGCTTGGACAAATATGAGCTTTGCAATCATACACAGGGATGTAGAGGGAGTGGGAGAATCAGGGTGGACTTATGGGTATTATATTTTATAACTGGAGATTCTTGCTCACCCTCAGAAGAACTATACATCTGCAAAAATTCAGGAGAGGATGAGGAAGTCAAAACATATTTCAAATTTATTATAGCTTTGGAGCATCTTGGAGCAAATGAGCAATGGAGCTTTTGAAGCACCGCTCTCATGGAGGATTGCTCACTTGGTTTGCTTCATAGTTTTTTTGGTTTTTCTATAGTTTGCTATCATCAGAATGCTGATGATAAATGGAGCAAGAATAGATGGAGTGACTGTAATGCTGAAAAATGAGGTAGTTCTTCTCTATTTATTTGGTTCATTTGCTCTCTGCAGTTAAAGCTTTGCTACTTTCCTCTGATATCAGAAATGAGTGGCCGCTTTTCTCGAACAATCTATGTTGGCAACTTGCCCTCAGATATAAGAGAATGGGAAGTTGAAGATCTATTCCACAAGGTCTGATTTTGAATTCTTCATTGCGCAGTTTATGCTTTATATTTCATGTTAGATGAACAATAACAATCATTCACTTTAAGGCTTTTGTCTGTATTTTCCTTTCATATATTGCACATTTGCACCTGTGTAATAATAATTTGCATGTTCTTACTATAATGAAGCATGTGTTCATGGAACATTATTTTATTTTTGTTAGCATGTGTTCTGAGCACTCTATTTTTAATCCATATGTTATAAGGCACGACATACATATTGGTACATGGTTTTTAACATAAAAAAAATATATGGATGCATCATTGCCCACTTTTGGGGTACTATCTCTCCTTTTTTTTTTTTTTATAAAAAAAAGTTCTGGTTGAATATTTCTTTCTGGAGTTTGCAACTTCCTTAAATAGGTCTATTATCTTTTTTCAAGGTTATTACTTCACATGGTTTTGCACAGCTGCACATCAGTTTAATTGGTTAATGCAGTATAGCTAATTTGCATAGATATAACTTTTTATGCAGTATGGCCGTATACTAGATATTGAGTTGAAGATTCTACCTCGACCTCCTTGTTATTGTTTTGTTGAGGTAAAAATTTCTTTTTCCTTTATTCTTCACACCAGCACACGCAACCAGCAATTTGTTCAACCCCCCCACTCCCCATGAGGAAAAGGGGAGAGAGGAGGGTGGAAGAGACTGAAAAAAATTTTGAACTTGTGTTTGTAAGTTTTGCAGTTTGAAAATTCCCAGGATGCAGAAGATGCTATTAGGGGTCGTGATGGCTATAATTTTGATGGCTGTCTTTTGAGGGTATGAAATATTGCCAACTGTTTAGTTGTGTATTTTAATTCTAGTTGCCAATTTGACTTCTTATATTGTTTTGACCAGATTGAGATTGCTCCTGGCAGTAGAGGGCAACCTTCAAGCGATCGTCGTGGCAGCTATGGTGGTGGGGGTGGCGGTAGATATGGCATCTCATGCCATTCTGAATTTCGAGGTTTGTTGTCAGAATTTTAGTTCTTTATAGAAATACCAAGGCAATATTTGGAGAACACTATGCAAAAAATATTTTGCTTTGGTATCTTCATACAGTTCTAGTTTTATTTTAAATACCTTGTGCTTGTATTTGGTTTGCAGTTATTGTTCGTGGACTCCTATTTTCTGCTTCCTGGCAAGATTTGAAGGTTTGAGATTTTTGATAACCAACCAGCTAGTACATTTTGTTTGTATCGTTACTTGTTAATGGACTAATAAATTTCATTGCAGGATCATATGCGGAAAGCAGGCGATGTGTGCTTTGCTGAAGTTTCTCGTGACAGTGATGGTATCTTTTTTTTCTTATAAGAGTTGCTTTTATGACGAATTTATGTTCTTATAATAGTGACTTCAATGACAAATTTGTTGCTTTTATGACGAATTTATGTTCTTATAATGGTGACTTCTATGATAAATTTACTTATATAATAGTGTTTCTTTTGTTTCAAAATGTTGGAATTTGATTTCTCATGGATGGTTTTGTTGGAATGTGCCTTAGAATTTAGATGCTTTCAAATTTAAATTTGTTGAATAATTGGTCAATGAATAAAATCTTTAGAAATTTGATGCAAACCATAAAAAGTCATGTCTATAACTAAGTCATGCCAAAAAAACAGCAATTGATGCAAGGAGTGTTAGTTTTGTGCCTCAAATGCTCTTTTTGGAAAGATTAAGTCAGGATATGACTTGATTCAAGCAAGTATATGATTTGATTCGTTAGCAAATTTTTAGGAATCAAATTTGATTATGTTATCTCTTTATGGTTTGATGGGATTATGTTGCTTATTTTATGCTTTTTTTGTTGATGATTTTGTTGTAAAAATAAGTGATATTGTTGATGAATGAAAATTATAAGTTTCTTCCCCGGAAAAAAAAAACCAACAAAACAGTATAGCTATGTTTATTACAGATATGTGACAGAAAAAATATAGGAAGGAAACCATGCTTGGATCAACAGAGAAGATATGCAAAAATCAACAATAAGATGAAGCCTCAGAGAAGGAGAAGGAAGAGTTATTCTTTTTAAAGATATGTCTACTCAAAGATATGATTATGAAAAATGCCATGATAAACAAAAGTATGTCCATCTCCAAAAAAAAAAAAAAAAAATCGTGCCTATGCCTATGACAAAAATATGTCATACTTATGTTGTATAACCATGTCCATGCTTATACAAACATAAATAAGCCTATGCCTATGACAACAAAAATTTTATGCCTATGTCCCATAACCATACCTATGCCTCATAACCATGAACCATAACCATACCTATGCCTCATATCCATAAACCATGAATGCTTATGCCTATATCCAAGACATGCCGAAATTTAAAAAAAAAAAAAAAGAAATACAGTAACTAAGGCAAGAAGGAGAATGTTGAAATGTGCCTTAGATGCTTTTAAATAATTGGTCAATGAATCAAATCTTTAGAAATTTGTTTTAATTTATTTAGGAATATTTTGTGAGATGTAGTTTGATATCAGGAAGTTTTTATGTAAATTTGTTATCTTTCAGCTTTATAAATAGCAATGCAATGAATAAAATATTTGCAGATTCCATAAGCTTTTTTCCTTTCCATAATCCATTCTATATACCGTACTTTTGTTCAAAAAAAAAAAAAACCAACAGGTTTGTCGAGTAATGTGGTATATTTGATTAATTCTGCAGTGCAATTTTCATGTTACTTTAATATGACACTATTAACTTCATGTTTACTCAGGGACTTTTGGTATTGTTGATTATACTAATTATGAAGACATGAAACGTGCTGTAAGATTTTTCTTCCTCCAGCGACTCTCATTTTGGCAAAGAGTTCCTTGTTTTCTTTTTATTCTTATTCACAGCTGACTTGGGATTCTGTGATGTAGATTCGGAAGCTTGATGATACTGAGTTTAAAAATCCTTAGACTAGAGCTTATATTCGGGTGAATATTCCATCTAGAATTTTGTTAATTTATTCAGAAATGTTAATTTTCCCCGCCTTTCCTTTTCCTATTGCAGGGTGCTCTCAATGTCTGCAAACTGCAATAAAGGATCATAAACTTTGCTCTTTTTTTTTTAAGGAAAAAGAAAACTTGCTATTTTCTGAGATACTTTGTGTAGAAAAAAACAATAGGAAGAAGAAGAAGAAAAAAAAAATCTGAATCTCTTTCTCTTATTTTGATAGAAAAATAAGTTACATATTTATAGAGGAAGAAAGACTCTAGAATCCCTACAATAAAGGAAATAATCAAATAATCAACAATAAAGGAAATAATCAAATAATCAACA
>CATIWF010167024.1:0-48091 GCA_949630135.1 Balakata baccata
GTATTCTTTATGCTAGTGGTACATTATACAATGGTATATACATATTAGATATGTCAAATCCAATTTTAAATATCAATGACAATAAGAGGCATAAATAATATTTATTGAAATCATCTTATTTATGGCATTATTGCCTTAGCTATATAAGTGACAGGTGCATGACTAAGCTAGACTAGAGTGGTAGTTTGGAGTCATTTAATTATGAATCACATGACATATGTGAATCTTGCTTATTAGGCAAGATGACAAAATTGCCCTTTAAGGGAAAGAGTAAGGTCAATGATGAGTTTTGCAAAACTATCTAAATCATTTTGGGGCCATGCACTAAAGATTGTCGTTTATATTTTGAATGGCTTCCCTTCGAAGTTAGTTGAAGTTACTCCATATGAGAAGTGAAATAACAAAAGGCCCACACTTTCTTACATGGGAGTTTGGGGTTGTCCTGCTCATGTGAAACGGACAATATCAAATACGCTGGAAACTAAATCTGATCGATGTCTGTTTGTGGGATATCCTAAAGCATCATATGGATATCAATTCTACCACCCCTTGGAATAAAAAGTGTTTGTTTCAAGACATGCTATCTTTTTGGAGAGAGTTTCTTTTAAAAGGAGAAAGTGGGAGCAAAATTGAACTTAAGGAATTTTAAGATGCCCAAGCAGACATTGATCAACTACCTAAACCCGAACCAGCTACTCATACAAATGAGACAGTAGCTCAACCTTCTGAAGCACAAGAACTTCGTAGGCCAAGTAGGATACGCACTGTTCTAAAGAGATATGGATTTCTTATAAGCCAACAAAATGATGTATTGCTCATAGAAGATGATGAGCCTACAACCTATGGAGAAGTTCTGAATAGTTTAGAATCTGACAAATGGCTACAAGCCATAAAGTTAGAAATGGATTCCATATATGAAAACCAAGTATGGACTTTAGTTGACCCACCCAAATTGATAAAGCCCATAGGGTGCAAATAGGTTTTCAAGAAGAAAACCGACATGAATGATAAAGTGGTCACCTATAAAGCTAGACTGGTAGCTAAAGGGTATCGTCAAAGATAAGAAATTGACTATGACGAGACTTTTAGCCCAGTAGCTATGCTTAAATCCATAAGGATACTCCTAGCCATTACTACTCATTATGATTATAAGATATGGCAAATGGATGTAAAGATGGCTTTTCTTAATAAAAACCTGACTGAAGATGTGTACATGACATAGCTAGAGGGCTTCTTATCCAAAGATGGCAAAAAGGTATGCAAGCTTCAAAGATCCATTTATGGATTGAACAAGCATCCAGGAGTTGGAATATCTGGTTTGATGAGACAATCAAACAGTTTGGTTTCTCATAAAATTCAGATGAGCCTTGTGTATATATGAAGGTTTATGGGAGTGCAATTGTGTTCCTTGTGTTGTTTGTAGATGACATACTGCTAATAGGAAACGATGTCTCAGTCTTGCAATCAGTCAAAATCTAGTTATCCAAGAATTTCTCCATGAAAGATCTTGGAGAAGCAGCCTACATTTTAGGGATAAGGATCTATAGAGATAGATCTAAAAGGTTGTTCGATCTTTCACAGTTTATATACACAGATAAGGTACTTAAGAGGTTTATCATAGAGCAGTCCAAGAGAGGATATGTTCCCATGACCCATAGAATTACTCTCTCAAAATCTATATGTCCAAAGACACAAGATGAGAGCATATGCATGAGTATGATTTCATATGCTTTGGCCATAAGATCAATTATGTATGCTATGATATGTATAAAACCCTATGTATCATATGCTTTGAGTGTCACAAGCAAATACCAATTTGACCCTGGAAAGGATAATTGGGTGGCTATTAAGATTATCCTTAAGTACTTGAAAAGGACGAAGGATGTATTCTTAGTATATGGAGATAAAGACCTTGTAGTGAGTGAGTATACCGATGCCAGCTTCTAATTTGACAAGGATGACTCAAAATCCTAGTCAAGTTATATGTTCACACTTAATGGTGGAGCAATCAATTGGAAGAGTTCCAAATAAGAAACAACTGTTGATTCCACAACTGAAGCAGAGTACATAGCAACTTCCAAAGTAGCAAAGGAAGCGGTTTGGATTAAGAAATTCATCATGAAACTTGGAGTGGTTCCTAGCATTATTGATCTAATACAATTGTATTATGACAACAATGGAGCCACGGTCTCATCAAAAGTCTAAACATGTACATAGAAGATACCATTTGATTAGAGAAATCATTGGTAGGAATGATGTAAAAGTAGAGAAAGTCCTCATTGATCATAATGTAGCTGATCATCTAACTAAACCATTTCCCTAAAGGAAATATGATTCTCATGTACTCGCCTATAGAATTTAAGCGATTGGCTTTAGTGCAAATAGGAGGTTGTTAGAGAAGTGCTCTAAAGGCAATCACCTTTACCACTTATTGTACAAATCTATTTAATTAATAAAAGGCATTATTATTAATTTGGTATTCATTTGACATATGAATTGATAGTGATCTTAAATCAATTAATAAAGTTCTTGATACATAACATAGCATGAAGAAAATTATGATGAGATCATGATAATGAGATTCTTATCATGTGTAATTATGTTAGTATCTAAATTATCCCTAGTCATAGAATTAATGAGATAGGACATTATTAATCCGAAAAGACTAGCACATGTTATATTCCTTGATTGGATCAAGTAGTAGATCTAATAATCTGTAAGTATGAGATGTTTAGAGTTAACATATGGATGCTTGCTAAGAGTAGCCAAGTACATTGGATGACCTTCTATAAGACAATCATATGGATATTCTATTCAAATGTCAATAATAGTCTCATTATAGTAATGATGAAAGTATCCTTATACTTGAGGTACTCAAGGATATCTTGGATATTAATTCTATACTTTGACTCTATTCCTTGTTACCTCATAGAGGTTGCTCTTAGGATGGTGATTGGATATAGCTTGAGGTATTCGATGGTAATTAGGTAGCAAACAAAGGATTCACCACTCCGAATAAAAGGAGTGTATACCCATAGCCACTTGTCGGGACATTACTCGAGAATCTCTGACCATAGTGGAAATATCATGAAGATGGTCTTCAGTGACATCTAATAGAGTAATTAATCTAAAAAACAAGAACCAACATCACTTAGGCTAGGTGTGACGTAGTCAGTCTAGCGAGAGTTGACACATTATCCATACTCTGAACCAAGTAGGGTATAGAATGGTGAAAGGATAAATTGTACGGAAATTGTCTATGGAAAGGTTCGTAGTCAAACTACTGACTTTCCGGTCAATTGGGGGTCATAATGTGTCGCTAGATACTGCTCATAACTTGCTTAAATTAATTAATAATTTAAGTTACCAATATAACCAAGAACCTAATGGGTCACACGCATTTGAGATGTGAAGAATAAGTAAAATGGCTCTAAATGAGATCTAAAAATATGAGAGAATTATTTCGGGTTGGATCGTGATCAGATCTTAGGAAAAAATTGCTCGGGAGGGTGACGGGCCCACACAGCCTACTAGGCAGGCCCAGGCAGGCAGCAACATGCATTTACCTTTTATTGGCCTTAATGGCCATTATTCCTCTAAAACTTTTCATTTTCTCCTCTCTTGATTTTTGCTCCATCAATTTGATTTTCTTTTGGATCTAAAAGACCCCAAAAGACAAAAAATAGACAGAAAATATTTTGGGAGAAGAAAATATTTTGAAAACTACAAGAAAAATTAAAGACTTTAATTTTTCTTCTCAAAGGAACATACACGATTGCTAGCATTTTGAGGTATGTTCAAGTCATCACCCTAGTGGTTTTATCCTCTCATCTTCGTATGGATATTGTTGGAGACAATCTGAGATTGGATTGTTATGGTTTGCTGCAACCCAACAAGATGAGAAGTTGAATAACAAATAAAGAAATTATAAAGGTATCATTTCTAAATTTTTCTTTGTTAAATTAGTTTTAATTGGCACAAGTCGATTCTCTTGTTTCGAGTTTTGAAAAATTTTAATTTCGGTTGTGTAATATATATGTGATACACGTTCAAAACCCTTAACAAATAGATGTAAAAAGTGATTTTCTTAATGGTTATATTGAGGCAGAAGTTTATGTTGAGCAACCTCCAGGTTTTGAGCAATATGATCTTCCAAATCATATTTCTAAACTTACCAAAGCTTTATATGGCTTGAAGCAAGCCCTTAGAGTTTGATATGAAAGATTAAGTAATTTTCTTTTGCAATATGGGTTTTTTAAAGGCAATGTTGACACAACTCTTTTCATAAAAAGACATAAGCATGACATTCTCATTATGCAAATCTATATGGATGATATTATATTTGGTGTTACTAATGAATGCTTGTGTGAAAAGTTTTCTAAGTGTATGCAAAGTTAGTTGGAGAAGAGTATGATGTGGAGCTTAAGTTCTTCATTGGACTTTAAATCAAATAATGTCCGAATGGAATCTTCATCAATCAAGCTAAGTAAACCAAAGATCTTCTCAAAAGATTTGGGGTGGATAGAGCTAAGGCAAGCAAGATTCCTATGAGCACCACCATCAAACTTGACAAAGATGAGAATGGCAAGTAAGTGGATGAAAAGAAGTATCAAGGTATGATCAGTAGCCTTTTTTATCTTACCGCTAATAGACCCAATATTATGTATGTCATATGCTTATGTGCACATTTTTAATCTTGTCTTAGAAAGACTCATTTGCATGTCATTAAGAAGATATTAAAATATTTGAAAGGCCCTCTAACATTTAGGCTTATGGTATCCTAAGTGCATTTCATTTGATCTTGTGGCTTATTTGGATGCGGATTATGCCGAGAGTATTCTTGGTAGAAAAAGTACTTCAGGCACTTGTCAACTCTTAGGAAACTCCCTTCTTCTTGGTTTAGCAAGAAGCAAAATTTCATGGCATTAACCACCACCGAAGCCAAAAATGTTGCCACTGGTTGTTGTAGCTCTCAAGTGCTATGGATAAAACTACAACTTAAGGATTTTGGCTTGGAATTCGATCACATTCCTATTAAATATGATAATACAAGTTCTACAAATCTTTCCAAGAATCCAATCCAACATTCTAGGAGTAAGCATATAGACATTAGCTATCATTTATTGTGTGATCATGTATATAAGGGTGATATTGTGCTTGAGTTTGTTGATACCACCAATCGACTTGCTAATATTTTTACCAAACATCTTTATGAGGAAATAATGAATTTCATCAAAAGAGAAATTTGCATTTTGGATGGTAGTTCATTGTGATGTTCTTTAATTTTATCTTTGTTGTGATTATTATGAACCTTGAATTGTTATTTGATGTTGATCACACTTTTTGTGCATTTTGGTAAGAGTCCCCTCCTCTTGGTTTAAATATCTTCTTATGAGATTTCTTTTGGTATCTTTTTATGGTGCCAAAAGGAGGAGAAGATATTTTTGGACACATTGATATCTTTTCTTGCTTATGCCCATTTTTTATTTTTATCGGCTTTGGTTCTTTTTGTTGGTGCTAAAAAAAGGAGAAAATTTTATAGTTTATATTTATATTATATGGCTTATTATATCATTTGAATATTTTTGACTTGAATGCTTAATGGCATGATTTTATATTCTTGAACACAATAGCTTGCTTATTTACTTCAAGTGTTATTCTTTTTTATGCATTTGTTAAGGGGGAGAATTTCTCTCCTAAGCCATATTGCTTAATTATTTGTCACCATCAAAAAGAGTGAGATTTTTTTAACCTTGAGGGGTATTTCCATCATTTTGATTGTCACATATAATAATGAAATGAGATTTAATCATTTCAAGTGTTTAAGTCATAACTAGGTATATATAATCATAAGCTATCAAGCCAAACCATTAAAGGCTTTCAAAGTATCAAAATTGGATAGAAAAGCTTTCACAAGAAGGCTTCACCAGCAAGCTTCACAACCAGGACAAGTGTCACGCCTATGAAGATTGCACAAGACAAGCCATTTTCATTCAATAGCCTTCACGGTCAGTGTCACCATCAGGCTTCACTACCAACTTAACTATCACTGTCGTGAATGTGACTATTATGACCATGACCATCGAGTGCCAAATTCACATTAAGCCGTTGCAAGCCATGTCACTCCTATAATCACTTTTGTCATGACCATAAATATGGGTGCAAAAAATATTAATGAGATAGTTCAACGGCTACAAATACAATAAAAGCATCCCTAATGGCTATAACTTTTCTTAATAGAGTATAAATACTCCACATTTATAACTGAATGGGGTTGGAGAATAATTGATTAAGTGCAAATTACTTTAGATCTCTATTGTGCATTAATTCTTCAAGCTACATCTCTTGCTCTCAATTAATTATTGTAATCCTTCAAGAGCTCAAGTGTTCTTGAACTTTAGGTTGTTAAGTGATTTCTTTCTTACATTTAATAGCTCAATAGTAAGATTGAGTGTATTGGGTTGGGGATTAAAATACTTGTAAGGGTTTAAGTGTGAGTCTTAGGTTAAAACACTTAGATAGCTTTGTTTAAGCTTATGAGGGTTTAATCTACACCTTAGGGAGTGGAGTAGGGCAAACCTCTATAAATCAATTGTGTTCTTATGCTCTTCTTTCTGAAAATCTTAATTTCATATTCTATTCAAAATACCTATTCAACCTACTTGTGTATTTCAGGTTGTTTTGTATATATCTCGGATAAGAACTCTGATTTGGTGATAACCAGAGTACATGTCGATTTTAGAGAAGAACTTGGCTCCTTGGAACTTATCTAATCGATCATCTATAATGGGAATGGGAAATTTTTCTTTAATTGTGATATCATTTAGTTGTACGTAATCCACGCATAACCTCCATGTGCTATCATTTTTCTTTACTAATAGAACGAGAGATGCAAATGGACTATGGTCTGGCTGAATAATAGTAGATTTAAGCACTTCAGTAATATGTTTTTCAATTTCGGATCTCTTGAAGTGATTGTACCTGTAAGGCTGGATGTTGACCTGTTAGGGACCAGGGACCAGATTAATGGCATGGTCATAAACTCTGGAAAAAGGGATTGTGTCATGAACTTGAAAAGTGTTATGATACTTCTTGAGCAATTGATTGATCTACTTGGGATAGGTGTGAGCCAAGGTTGAAATGAGCTCTGTTTGAACTGCTTGGATGGAAAAGAGATGATAACTAACACTCTCAAGATTATTTAAACTTAAAACTGAAATTAAATTAAAAGCAATAAAATAATCGAATTAAAACCAGTTAGCTTTACTTTCTCCAATTATGTATTTTCCTCAATTAATTAGGTCCCAACAAATCCGAATTTAATAGCTCTGGCTTTCAATCACTAGTTAATCACTCTCATGACTTAATTAATATCCAGTCCAATTTTTATGTTAATTACAAGTGGTTGTTGCCAATTATATGTCATTTTTAAGATTTTTGTTATATTTTGTTGATATTTATATATAATTTTATGTGTATAACCATATAATTGTTATGTTCTTTTATAATTATATGTTATTTTATATGTATAATCATATAATTTCTAGCAATCATACATATAAAAGTAACTTTACTAGTATTACTTAGCAATTATATGTTATGAGTAACCTAACTAAAATTTTTTTCTCACCACGCTACTAGTTGTAGATAAGTTGGCAAAATACTCTTCTAGTTTAACTAGAGGTCGTGAGTTTGAGTCCTAAGTATGTAACTATTTCAAAACTCTTGAGAGAATAGTTTGCCACTATTTGAATCCTATCCAGCACACTCTAAATTAGTTAAAAAAATTCCTACATTGGATCTTTAAAAAATAAATAAAATAAAAAGAGCATAGGTACAGTTTCTGCTTTTTATGTCAAATTTTGAAACTAAACTTCTTAAATGAGAGAGTATTGAACTACGATGATTAAGTTTGAATGTTTTATTTGAAGAAAGTGACAATTATAACAATATAATCCAAATCAAGCGGCGAATTATTAGAGAGCTCTTAAATACTTGTTCTTAGCGAAGGAATAGCTATTGTCCTTGAGCTCTTCAAATTGGTTAATTAGTTTTCTTTTCCTTGGATAGATTTGAGAATAATTAAGTTGAGTGATTTTCCTATTTAATTTTGTATATTTTCAATTTATTAGTGAATTTTTTTCATTTCAACTTTTATTTTTGTTTATTTAACTGAAAAGTTCAAATCCAGTAAAAAATTTGCAGCTATGTTTGGATTTAGATATTCTTAATGGAAAAATTAGAATAATTCATGGATTTATATTTAAATCTATCATTTAACCACTTAAAGGAAAAAAAAAAAGTAAAAATCTATCAATTTTAAAATATCTCAATCCAAATGATATTTTTTTTTTTTTTGAATTGTCTTATGGACTGTGAAGTTTGATATCATACACCCCCGATCCATGGAATATTATGGACCAAAAGCACATTACACGTGTAAGAGGCGGTGGCAATTTTGTAAATAAAACAAACTTATACAGCTATTAAACACACGGTAGCAATTTCGTAAATATTCATCATCCGGTTATTAAAAAAAATTCATTACTTTATTAATAATTATTCATTAGTTTATTAAAAAATATTCATTATGAATAAAGTAAAGGTTTATTAATTTATTACTATAAAAAAAATTCAAGAAAATAATATATAATATTCATTAAATTATATAAACAATGCATATTTATCAAGAGGATTTAATGAATTTATATTTATAGATCAAAATAAAAAAGAAATAAATATTCATCATCTAGTTACTGAAAAAGGTCCATTACTTTATTGAGAAATATTTTTTAGTTTATTAAAAAATGTTTATTATGAATAAAATAAAGGTTCATTAGTTTATTACTGCAAAAATTAAGGAAAATAATATAGCATTCATTAAATTATATACACAATGCATCTTCAGCAAAAAGATTTAATGGATTTATATCTATAGATCAAAATAAAAAAATTGTAAATATTCAGCATCCGATTATTGAAAAAATATTTATTATTTTATTGAAAAATATTCATTACTTTATTAAGAAATATTCATTATGAATAAAATAAAAATTCATTAATTTATTACTACAAAAATTAAAGAAAATAATATAATATTTATTAAATTATATACACAGTGCATTTTATTTCAAGACTCTAGGTTTATTAGCAATGAAGTAAAAGATTTAAAGATTTATTAATTTATTAAGAAATATTCATTATGAATGAAATAAAAGTTCATTAGTTTATTGATAAGAGTTCATTAGTTTATTGGTAAAATGTTCATTAATTTATTAATAAAGGTTCATTTTTTATATTAATACAAATTCATTTTATTTCTTTGTATACTTAATTTAATGGATTTTTTTGTTTTAATTTGTAGGTATGAAGTCATTGAATCATTTTCAAAAAAACTCAATGAAACAAAATGCACCAAAAAAACAATAAATCGAAACAAATCGCATTTGAAAAATACAATAACTGCTGATTTTGTTTTAAAATAAAATGAACATTTATCTATAAAATAATGAACTTTTTACTAATAAACAAATGAAAATGTGCAAATTTGTTTTATTTACAAAATTACTATTGTATTTTATTATTATTTTCACACGTATGAGGTTTATAATACTCAGTAGACCAAGTTCCATAATATAATTTGCCATGGACAGTGTCTATTCCGTATTGAAACCTAGCCCTGTTGTTACTGTAGTCAGCATAAGGATCTGAAATAGGCATTAATTTTGAAAGAAAAATAGGCATTGTTTACACTTTCAACATTGTTTTTTTGTTTTTTTAATTTTTCTGTGCAAAAGAAAGAATAATATAATAATAAATTGCCACCACCCATCAATGAAGTTTAATTTGATGCCGAACAAATCAATAAGCTTACTTTCCACACACCCCCTCAGATAGAAAGATACTAATAAAAATTGAAAAGTATGATTTTGGGTCTTGTGGCTAAAACTAAGATCGTAAAAATCGGTCCGGTCAATAAACTAGAAAAGCTAGTGAATTACGGGTTTAAAATCGACCCAGTTTACGTAATATTTTCATAAAATATGATATCTCATATATAATAAAACGTAATATCTCATACATAATAAAAATAAAATATAAATTGTTGGAAATCATTTGTAGTATATAAAACTAATATAACATGTCTCATATTCTCTTTTTTTATTTTTTTAAAAAAATCATATTTTATATATTTATATAACTAAATATTTAATTAATTATTAAATATAAAGATAATTTATAACTTATCAGTTAAAAATATCAAATTGTAAAAAAAAAGTAATATAAAAAATAAATAAAAAAATATAAAAAAAAGTAAACAATCACATATAAAAAAAATTAAGAATGATTATAACATAACATCTTATAAATAATGGTATGTTAAGTCTTCAAAAATATATTTATTTTAACTGTTTTGACTAGTTGGAATTAACTTATCTGGTTTTAAAATTAATTTTTTAATTGAACCAGTTAAATAAATTAGGTTAAACCATATTTAGCCGGATCGCCAATTTTTCTCTCAATTTTGGAGGTAAAAACCATCTAACCTAAGGCTCAATTTTTCCAGTTGAATTGACCTAGCCAGGCCAGTTTTTACTGCATTGGCTAAAACATTCAGGTAATAAAAAAAAAGAGAATGAAGGAGAAATACTAGGCAATAGCTAAAATGCTGAATAATAGAGATTTCAAAGAACAGTTGAGAGTTCAAAAGGGCAAAAGAAACGTTGGTAGTTTAAAGACTAATTGAAGGTAAGCACATTTTGTGATCGATTTTATTGTTAGATAATTATACATGTTAACATCTGAGAATGTATTATTACATTTTTAAAACAGAGGTTCATATTCTCTCAGGATTTTTGCAGTGTTTACCTGTTATTTATAAGTTGAAATAATCTGTTCAAGATGAGCTACATAAATTATAATTCATACAGCTATAACAACAGCAACAAAATTTTATAACAAATTCTCACATGCCTCAGCAAATTCATTTCTACGATTTCCAAAATAAACAAAATGCACCCAAAAACTGGTGCATTTACACTGAAAATGTGGCCTTTCAAGTGTGACTGAAGCAAAGCTCCTGTCGTTGAACAATTTTCTCTTTCTTCCGCCAAACTGATCTATGCCGTTGCACCAGCTAATTCCTTGGCTGGTACAATCTTTTGCGGCTGCAGGCACACCACAAAGTAGAGAACATTTTAAAAAGGGAACTGGTATCTGAAATCCATTACAGGCCAGGACAAGCT
The DNA here is from genome assembly GCA_949630135.1 of Balakata baccata. NCBI lineage: Eukaryota > Viridiplantae > Streptophyta > Magnoliopsida > Malpighiales > Euphorbiaceae > Balakata > Balakata baccata. Next base: position 11,247 of record CATIWF010167024.1, read on the forward strand.
GACTTGTCTTTACATTATATTAGTTCCTTTTCAGCAGTAACTAATGAAAAATTATTTCACGTTCTGATGACATATCCATTTACCTTTACTATGTTCGTATTGGACGTAAAATAGTTTGTTTCATGGAAATAGAGATGAATGTCTTTAGCACCATAATTTGAGGCATGCACACATTGATGAAAAAGCACTACATACCAAATAAATGCATGACACCAGACGTGGATGCCTGGAATCATAATGAACATTCAAGAACATACCCATTCTAATGATATTTTGAAAACGGGGAACCCAAGCATTGCCATCAACACCAATTGAATCAGTACAGTGCAATGCCTACTTGAAATGATGCTTTTGCTAATTTGCTAAATGAAAAATGCGCTATATAATAACTACATTCTTCTATAACCCTCATTTAATAACACAGACGAAAAAAGTCAAGCATAAACAGAAATCCGTGAGCCACTTACCACTTGTAACTCCTCTTCATGCTTTGGAATGAAAGCAGTGTCAACTTTGCCATTTCTGAAGTCCTGTGAGCATGGCATAATGAAAAGAATTATATCACAGAGCACAATAGCAAGCTCAAAAACTACATGGGCTCCTCTTAATTAAAGATACAAACACAAATGAGAGCTTATATACCTCAATGTCAAGGATAAGCTTATGATAGTCTATTGTTGTAGGAACACCTGAAATGCAAGTTATGAGTTAGATGTCAAGCAATAAAGAAATCAGAGCAAATCATTTGAAATGTGCTCTGGTGGAAGAGAAACAAAAGAGCTTGACTTTACATATACCAATATTTTCAGTTATATATCTTTAGAAAAAATACAAAAACAAAAACAAAGAAAGACATAAGTTCTATGAATATAGCTGCAATTCCATGGTGAGTGACTATTTACTAAACTATCAAAGGCAAGCAGGAGGACCAGGCTGTGAAGGAGCCAGGGCTGCTTCTAAGCTACTCAAAATTTGACAGAATGTCATTCTTCGAAGTTAATGAACAAAGCACTAACTCATTTTCTCACTTGTCTAATATATGAGCCATGTGAAGTTAGATGAAGCTTGGTTCAATTAATCTCATAAATAAGCCAATACAGCAAGATGAAGTATAACTCAAATAATCTTGTGAGCTAACTGACACATTGATTTATTATTAATTTGAGTTATACACTCGTACTATCTAATAAAAGTCTGTTTAGCAGAACAAAATCACACAGAAAATAGTAATTGTTAATTTTTCATATATACGTAAAAATAACTCTAAAAATCATATCTGGAAACATAAAAATTATTGAAAAGCAAAAATATTACTAGGTATGTCAAAATTGTAAATAAATATTTTAATGTTTTAACCAATTGATCAATGATTTATTTTTATATCATAAGTTTATGAAGAAAAAAATTGGCTTGATTTATATTCATATTTCATATAAACTTACATATGAACATAGATGAACATGACTCGCCATGGCTGACGGCTCATTCAATAGATAAGCCAGTCTAAATTTAGAGAGAGCTTGCTAATAAATGAGCAAGCTTTACCTCCCAAAAGTTTTACTGTGCCAATTTCCAAATAAGACCATTTTAAGTTAAAAAATTTTGTTTCATCCTACCTGAAGGCCCACAATGAGTTCGTTCCTAGACTTGCAAATTTGAAGGCCCTCCCAGTCGCGATATGTACCACTTAGAGTTAATGCAACACTACCAGGCTAATGAAGTATTTACAAAGACAAAGGGCTTCTGGGAGGAGAAGCTTATGGAAACTTGGGTACATACCTGTAATTATAGTGTCGTCCAGAGCTCTTTTCATGCGTTCAATTGCCTTCTCCCTAGTTGGAGCCCATACAATAAGCTATAACAGATGAAAACATTTGTGCAGCAATCAGAAGCATGTCAAAGCCAGTCTTTACTTATGGATAAGCAGTCGCAAAGTATGTTTGGTAGCTTTCAAGTAAAGATTAAATAGAAGGACAAGTTGTCTGGTATCAACACTGTCAAGGTGGATAGGAAAAAGGTTTAAACAACTTGATCTTGTACACATTTAGACACCACACCTATACTCAAATGCAAAGAGTCTGATTGTGAAAAAAGTCCTAGAACTTTTCCTAGCATTATAGCATGAGCCATAATATGTTACTCTCTTCTCTAATTCTAGAATTATTTTTCTGTTTACTTGTTTGTCATTTTGAGGTCAATCTTTATTAAACTGCCTATATAATATCAATGATTTTGGAATTTTTGAAACAAGCTAACTTTTTACCAACTTAAACCTTCAATAAACCCTCGCATTCAAGACTTTAATCATAGTTTTGTTTGACCCATCATCTCTGAATTTTGCACCTTATGACGAACTGCCAAACTTAACTTTGTAACTCAAAAGCCACTAAGCATTATTAATCATTGCAGTCCTTCCAACCACAGTTTGGTATGAAAAAACCACCAGAATTGTGGTGTGGCAATCGCTTTACAATTTCAAATTTCAAAAAAAAAAAAACAAAACAAAACAAAAAGTAAAATTTTAGAAAATTTCTCGCATGCCACTCACTCTGTCCCCTCGGTAATTTTCTTTCTCCTACCTCTCTATTTCTGACACACATAAACAAAATCCTTCTGAAAATTTTACATATGAGAGGGAAAACTTGAAAGATTAGAAGAGGAAAAGTCTAGTGACGGGACTAAATAAAATTAAAACAGATAACAGGAGGAAAAAGGAGGAAAATAGGTGATTTCAAAGGCCAAACACATTGATCAAGAGATAAGGGACAGATAGATAATAAAGGAAAGGAAGAAGAGAAAGGTGATAGGTTAGATGATTGAGCAGAGAAAGTGGCTTGAAATGCAGTGTATTTGCAGCCGGAAGTGCCTACAATTGGATTTGGGAGCTTAGAGATGTACTTGGGTCTACAAGTAAATTGTTCACATAAGACAAAAAAGTGAAAAAAAAAAAGAATGAGTGAAAGATAAGAGAAATTGACCAAATAAAATAAAAAACCTTATGCAAATGTGATTGTTTGAAATTTAAAAATTATAGATTTGGTTGCCACATCATATTCCAGTTGAAGATTTTACTGACTGCATTCAAAAGGACTGTTTTTACAATAATAAATAAAGCGCAACGATTTTCTAGTTGTAAAGAAGTTTTATGACAGTTTTCTTGTAAGGTGCAAACTTTAAGGATGACAAGTAATTAAATCTTACATCCTCAACAAAATGTAAGATTACTACATCCTCAAGTAAACCTTAATCTATGCATCATACTACTATCCATCCTAAGAATGCCAAAGGAACCACAATTCTGTTTGTCCTGCTAAATACCCTTCTCGACCTGGTCCTGACGAAGCAGGCAATACATATTCTATTACAAACAGGGCAGGACAGGACACCCTATATACCTATTTATAATATTTTATAAAATATAAGTGTCACATTCCCACTTATTTTTACTTTTTTGTAAATCATTGTAACATTTAGATAGAATTTACATATTTACATAAGTACTATATTACTACATCACATAGAAATAAAATATTTGAAAATATGTTTTACTTCAGAAAAACAATTGAGTAAGGCCTACTATACTCCAGAACCTCACCCAGCCATATACTTGAACCCTCTCCAAATGATTAGGTAAGTCCCATTTCCAAACCATTATACTTAGGACTATATATTTATAATCCCATCTGTAAACCTTTATCCCATGTCCAACTGCCAAGTAGATAGACTCATAAACTACGAATGGCCCTAGAAAACCTTTATACTTAGGAATTTGTAGCATGCTTCAGTCCATCATATGCAGGTCAAAAAGAAAGAGGACAAGCATTATGTGGCAAATAAAGACAACCTTAGGAGCTCATGACAACAACAGAACATATAAGAATACTGCTGCCTCTGATCAAAAGATCGAGTGTCATCCTGAAGTTTTCAAGTTATTAAGATGAAAGAGCCAGCCAGACAACACAAAAGTCCATGACAGAGTACCAAACCTCATAGGACCTAAGCTTGCAGACAGTAAAACAAGTATTTGTTTCATCATACCACCAGTTAACAAAGTGCCTACATAGCTGTACGCAAATCAAGTGAAAAGACAAAAAAAATTAACAGGAGGCAAAATCAGAAAAGGAAGTGGCTCACATTTTATCTAACAAGTTTATATACAGATTACCATTAATGCACATGCAAACTATAAATGAAATAATACAAAGAAGATACACATATTAGCATGATAAAAGACCTGCATATTAGCGAGGACATGAATGGCCCACACATGCATATTGCATATATAAAAACATAAAAAAGAAACAAGAGGTTTTGACAGACCTTTCCTAGCAGGGAATCATAGCTTGGAGGAACCACGTAATCAGGATACACATGGCTATCCATTCTAACAAAGGGACCTCCAGATGGTAAGTATGCTGTTATTCTCCCTGTTGTTCAAAAAGACAGTTAGACTACTTAACAGAAACTGAAAATTAATTAACCCATTGTGTCCCATTTTTTTCATTCCCATTGTTTAAAAAAATAAGCAAAAAGTTAGACAAATGAGAGTAAATCAAAATTGCCATACATGAATAATAAGAAAAGCAAGGAATGATACGTGATGAAGCAGCCATCATGAGGTAATTAAAACTTGACTGCATTACAATATGTGACATGAAAGAGACTAGAATAAATTGCAATTGTGTCCATGAGGTTTGCCTATTGGAATAATTAGGATACAAATTATCAAAAATTACAAACCACTCCAAAGTTTTCATGACTCACAACTGTTTCTAGAGCATCTAAAAATTTTTAAAAATCACAGGAATGCCCATAGAACAAACCAAATAGAGTTATATTATATTTCGGAGATTTTCAGCTTAATTAAGTTACAAATAATGCAACAGTAAGCATTGACCCTCTTAACCTCTAAATTCTCTTTGAACCTTTTTTATCTTTCATTCATCCCCCGAAATTGGTTTCTTACTTTTTTATTTTGTATAATCTAATAGCCTAAACATTATTATATGAGTAAATATTAAGTTGTTTTAGTCATAGTATAGGCAGTTGATATAAATGACAGATTCCACATCAATGTTTATTAATAGGCATAAACCATACGGAGCCCCCTGAATTTTTTATTTTTTCTTAGTTTGCCCCCTAAATCGGTTTTTGGACCCAATTGCCCTTTGAACATCATTTTTTGACTAAATTGTCCCCTCTAATATTTCAAAACGTAACAAATAACCACATTATGCTAACATGGTAGCCGGGAGGTTGACTAAGTCTCAAGCCACCTTCTGGCTGCCATGTCAGAATAAGGTGGCTACTTGTTACGTTTTCTAAAATGTTAGAGGAGGCAAATTGGTTCAAAAATGATGTTCAGAAAGCAACCAAGTCCAAAAACCAATCTAGATGTAAAACTGAGAAAAAATGAAAAATTCAAGGGGTTACGTATTGGTTAAGCCTTATTAATAAAATATTTTTCTTGATTTCTTTTTATCCATATGTGCATATTTTGTTTTTTAGTATCAGATTGCACATAGCATATCACCTAAACAATAAATTATAATTTTTAAACGTGCATGTGGGTGCAATTGAAAGCAATAGATTAGTAAGGGTAATTTTTTCATCACAACCACAAAAGGATGAGGCTGCAATTTTTGGAAGAGTTAGAATTTTCTCATTAGGAGTAATTTCAGCCATAGAAATATAACTTTCCGAAAAGAATTCATATCATTGATGAGCAAGGAAATCTTTTGGCTAAAACATATTTGTAATGACGAAAAAAAGCTCAAAGAGTATGCACAACAAACCAGACAAGGTCAATTCTACACATACCTGGCCCAGGTCTAAATCCCTTGAAGGCATCTTCAGCATTGATACGGCATTCGATTGAATGTCCTCTGAGCACAATTTCATCCTGCAATCATACCCAGTGAAAAATAAAAATGATGCAACAGGTCGCATTTTTGGGACTAAATTCTATTGTCTTTATAAAATATAAACACTACAGGCAAGCACATGTTCCAAATACCTGTTTGTACCGGAGCTTTTCTCCCATGGCTACACGAATTTGTTCCTCAATCAAGTCAACAGAGGAAATCATTTCAGTTACAGGATGTTCAACCTGCACTTTTTTAATAATTATTATAGCTTCTGGATAACCTCAGAGTTTAAAAACTCTAAAGGCAAGCACATTAGTAAACATAAATTAACCTGGATTCGAGTGTTCATTTCCATGAAGTAAAAGGAACCTCTTTCGTCCAAAAGGAATTCAACTGTTCCCACACCAATATACCCTATGGATGCAGCAGCTGCAACTGCAGCATCACCCATAGCTTTTCGCAATTCAGGGGTTAGTGCAGGAGAAGGTGCTTCTTCAAGCAATTTTTGATTACGTCTCTACCAAAAGCCATATTCAGCAAAACTTATTACTTCCATATGTGGGGTTTCTCTAATCAAAGCAAATAAGATACAGCAACAATTGAGGCCACACTCTCTCACTACCTTCTAGTGCTTGAGAATAGATTGGCCTAAATATGTGGGAGAGAAAAAAAAATAGCAGGGAAAAAACTTTACAAATAAAAACAGTGCATAGAAAGATAGCAAGTTGGAGTTGCAACACTATTGAAATAACAGTACATAAATGGCAAGTGGAAGAGGGAAGGATTTTTGTGCTATAAAAATTAAAGTTTAGGGATTTTTTTAATTACAAGTTGATGTTCAGGGACATTATTGCTACAACCGTAAAGTTCAGGGACTATGGATAAATTAAACCATTTTAATCAGATAGACAAATAGTAATACATTTGAGTTGGACGCAAGGGACAAGGTTAGTAGTCCATTAGTACCTGGATGCTGCAGTCACGCTCACCAAAGTGAACAACATTACCATATTTATCCGCAAGAACCTGCAAATTATAAAAGAAGGAGAATCAATAAGATATCAGTATATACTAAGCATTGTATAAATTCTGAAATTTTCCCAGGCCCACTTGTACCGGATGTGTGACATGCAGTTTAATGCATGTAGGAGTTTAAATCGTTTAACATTCAAACTCACACTCTAGCTCGGAGAGACTCGCTGAAGGAGCTCAAAAAATAAAGAGAAAAATATTCCTTTAGGTTGACATATTTTTCAGGCTTGATTGTAATGGGATTCCACAATAATTATTGGGCACCATGAGGTCTCAATAACTTCTAGACCAACAGATACCTGGAATTCAATATGCCTTGGATTCTGAATGTACTTCTCCAAATAAACTCCATCATTTCCAAATGCTGCTGCAGCCTCACTCTTAGCTTGCTATAAAACAAATTTTTTGTGGGAAAAAAGCAATTCTATTTAATAAAAAGTATTTATAGAAACAATCCTTAACGAAACTTTCCAGTAATATTTATTGAAGTATCATCGCAGTTCCTGTGTAAGATTAAATAAATGTAACTACTGTATGGTATCATCATGACAGGACCAAACAATCATTATATGAGAAATACTGCAAGTAAATGTTCAATTGCCATATCAAATCTAAATAAGAATATTTTCACTCCTCCCAAACATATATATCTACTAGCAATTCCCTTATGGTTAAGGATCAACTTTGTTGGGACTTGGGTTAAAGAGGCAAAGGGCTAACCTAAGTAATTGTTCAATGGCCATATCAAATCCAACTAAGAATATTTTTTGTTCTGAACATATATATCTACAAGCAACTCCCTTATGGTTAAGGAGCAATTCTGTTGGGACTAGAGTTAGAGAGGCAGAGGGCTACCCCCACTGTGTAACATAGAACCCAACATATTGACATAGACAAATACTGTTGTGAGTACCATGATACATCAAACTTTGATATATCCAAAGCTCTGGCTCAAGTGAAAAAGAATGTAGAAAAAAAATATGTGCCTTGAATTCACCTCTTGCTCAAAATAGAAACAGAAGTAATATTTTCATTTTTATTAATGACAGAAAGTTTTGTTTAGTAAATTGCAAAGCATCTCTAGTTTATTTTCTTCATTCTCCTCTTTTATTCTCATTACGCTGTCAATTTTTCTCTAATTCAAAAACAAAGTTGTCAGCACACAGAAAAATTAAAACAATGGTCCAGAAACAACAAACTTATTTCAATCTCCACATCAGTAACACCTAAATAATAAGAAGCATTCTTGTTCATAGTATTAATTTCAAAGACTGGGAATCTAGAACAATATATCTTTCACAATAAGAAGATGCAGATAGAAGCACTTGAAAAATGCTACAATAATATTAAAATAAGACAGATATTTTATCTAATGTTTGCCGGAGCTATTTTGTTTCACTATCCCCCAGAAGATAGAAAACTGAAGAAAGCTTATACAATTGAGGGTTGAAATAACATGTTTCTTTGCTGTCCTACACTATGTCTGGTTACATGGATGGACAAATAATAAGAAAAAGATACAAGAAGAAAAGGTTAAAGAAAATAAATGATTCTTTCATCCATTTGTAACTAAAATATTTAGCAACAAAAACAGAGGACTTTCTTTTACTTGCTGTGTATCAATTTTAACCAAAGCCCAAATCCTGTGTTGGTTTACTAAAAAGACACAATTTATCACTTTTTTCTCAAGTAAGATTATAAATTTGATAGAATAAAATTGTGGGCCCAACTCAAGGGATGGATGCTACTTAATCTTTCCTCTCATAGCTTTCCCTTCAACCAATAAAAAGATTAAGGATTAAAATTTGCTCTTCCGATCTTCTGACTCCATTTTCCTTCCACATTTCCACTAAACCAAACCTATAGAAAGTCTTATATCCTTGCTTCGATGTGACTAAAAGAAAAGGATAGTTGGGAGATAGCAACAGTTTGTAATGGCCAAGATGATAAAGAAAATGCTATTTAATAACAGTTAATAACCCACATCAATAAAAGTGAAGGTGCTTGGACCTTATGCATTATGCTTTCCAAAGGGAGCAACAAATGCTGTCATCAAATTCTTTCAGGTGAAGAAAGAATTATGGACACGAAATCAAATACTAAAAAAGGGGCCATCTTAGGAGGTAATAAGAAATGCATACTAATATCACGTTACCTACCTGTAGCAACTTCACAAACTCATCAGGTTCTTTAGCAAGACGCATTCCACGTCCTCCACCGCCTGCTGTTGCCTACCAAGTGTCAAGCAACTGTCAAATTAGGAACCTTCCATGCAATTTTTCCCTATACTTCATTTGATTGATACTAGGAACATAAAAATAATTCCTATAATATAATAATAGCAACTGAGCTCAACAATTTCTCATTTAGCTCTTCCACATGTCTTAGCAAAGAAGCAAGTACAAATGAGGATAAACTTTATGCCAAATAAGAAACTTCAGCATTACACTAATAATTGATAATTGTAAAATAATTGAATGATAAAAAAGCAATCATTTTAATCCTACATAAGCTTTAAATTTCAGAAAGCATTAAAGAAAAATATGCAGTAAGATCACAAAAGATCATAAAAACTAACCCATAGTCAACAAAATATTGCCCAAAATGATGTGGCATTTTTTCCTCAATCTTTTTTTATCAAAGGAAAGCCACACCTGAATAACATTGCCTCTATCTTTTCAAAGAACAATAAAACATGAAAATGTGAATTCAAGTATTGGTAAAGCTGCCAAATTGTTTACCTAGATGTCAAACTCAAGACTTAACTTGTTCTAATATGGGGAACCATTTCCCAAGTTAATTGGGAATCATTTCAGCTTGTCCTTAAAAATGAGAGCAAATAGACGCAAGCACATTTATTTTTCATGATAAGGTTGCATCTGATACAGGATAAAAGAAATGAAAATTAAATTTCCGTATATCCTTAATTGTTAAAACATATATGGTACAACTCCGAATAGAAGTTAATCCTCAAGTGGTTGATGGTTAACTGTATTTGGTAAAAAGTTGAAAAAAGAAAATTTGAACTCTCTCTCTTTTTTTTTTCTCTCTATCTCTCTCTCAATAAAAACTAATTTCTGGATAAATTAATATTAATTATTTGAATAAATTAATCAAAGTACATTATTACTTTCTTGATTATATTTAATTTAAGACATAATCAAACTGAATATTTTTCATTCTATTTCCAGTCCAATAGTGACCAAGAAATGATAAAAATTGGCAATATCTTTTTTAAATTCCCAAAAGAAATTCATGTGATCCAAAATAAAGATAAAAATTAGCAGTAAATTTTATTTTATTCTAAAATTCCACAAAGGCAAAAATAATGTTAGTGTTAAATTTGGTAGAGTAAATTATTAGTTTAAGTTAATTACATCATTGAAACTACAATAACAAATAAGTCAATCTAAGAGGAATCATGGCACAAACACAACAAGCTAATATAAATCACAAATGAAATAGCTAAATAAAAATACACCAAAACAATTAATAATAATTCAACAATAGACATAATTCTGAATGATTAGTGTAGAAAACTGGAACTAATCATTTAACTTAAAAATTGATTTTTATTCATGGCTTGACATAGAGAGAATTATTTGATTTTTCCAAATTTTGATTGATTTTCTGTTTTGTTTGTGGGAAATGTGAATATGAATCTGTTGCACTTTTTTCCAGCCTTTTCACCTCATTTAAACTCCTTTTGCTTTCTAGAGGTTCAACAGTCAACCTACCCCTACTTGGTTAATGTTTTACAATGGAAGTGGGATAATGGTTAATGGGTTAAACATTGAATGAGAAGTCTAATATACATCAAATACGCTTGAAGAAGAAGAAGAAGGTCAAGTCTTCACTCCTGCTAAACCTAACCAAATACCATAACAAATTTGCCTCTGAAAGAGTTTTCAGATCATATTGTACACACAAATTTCTTCACATATGCCCTAAAAAGTTCTGCACTTAAGCTCCCAAACTTGAAAAGATGGGGCAATTTGTACAGTACCCTTTAGGATTCCATTAAATTTGCATTTGTCCACATGGAACTCTATTAAATTTCACAGAACCCATAGGAAAAGGTATGGACAGACTGTACTGTACCCTTCCTTTAGGAACCCATTAAATTTGCATTTGTTCACATGGAACTCTATTAAATTTCATAGAACCCATAGGAAAAGGTATGAATAGACTGTCTTTGAAATATTAATTGTGAAACAAGTTTATAGACTACAATGTCAGAAATCAAGTTTAAAGGTTAAATGTATACTTCAGCTTGACTTTCATAAACACAAAAATATCCAGTAGTTTGCCACTTACAAGCACAGATGAGCAGATTTATAGCCCAACATGTGGAAGTGTATTTTGTTCTTTATATTTATTAAATGTCCTAGTAATTTAGCACATATATCACTCAAGTCAGTACAAAAGCAAGAAAACCGCACAATTCCTAACTGCCATTTTATCACCTGAAGCATAGAAATAGATGTATGTTGCAGACCCATTGAAGAAAGAAAATCCAAGTATGTTGATGCATCTATTGGATGGATAGATTAAAAAAAATGTCCAATTTAGTAATCTAGAACAATATGATCCCACACCAAGAATAGGGGTATTTAGCTCAAAGCGAAAACTCCCATAGTAGATGCCTAGATGGGCATTTGCTCTTTTCATTGAAATGCCAATACCTCTCATAAGCTCTTCTTATTTAAGGATTATTTAGGAAGACCATTTTGGTCTTTATAAATACTTACATGACAAGCTATTTTCATAGACTTCCAAGAAAATATTGAGAATTTTTCTTCAGCATTGTGAGAGAATGACTTGATATATGAGTGCATATTTCCATCTCCTTTATTAATGCATTTGCTCCAATGCTCTATGTATTACTCAGAAAATTGCGAACAGAAATAAAAATTTTTCTTTCCCCATTCTAATCAGCCACATACTCATTTCTTTCCATTAGGCCCATACTCCATAATCATTATGTATCTTCCTCAATACATTCTTTTTTATTAATTACTATACCTTTCAAATCATTCTAAGAACTTGTTCGGTTCACTGATTGGGGTAGTTGATAGTGGTTACTAATAACTGGTGGTAGCATAGTTATTAAAAGCAAAAGGCGCACTAAGGCGCTAAGGGGTCCTAGAGCCTAGGCGCAAGAGCGCGCCTGAGTGACATGAGACGCAAAAATAATTGAAAAAAATTATAGATTTTATTATTAGACTACTAGTAAGGTGATATAATATTATAACTATTGAAATTCAAAATACACAAGTCATAACAACAAAATAAAAACAAACACACACATAAAGAAAAAAAACTTAATTAAAGTTTGAAATCCTAGACACAAGGCTTCTAGGCTTACTAAGGACTTGAAATCCTAAACACACAAGAATCCTAAACTTACTAATATTGTATTTAACGAGTTATAACACTTATCAATTATAAATTATTATAGCAAAGCACAATTAGTCTTGCGCCTAAATTGTGCTATTCAAATCATCTTTGTGGAGGCTATAATAGACGTTTTCTTCACCCTAATTCTTTTTTTTCTTTTTTATTGTTTGTTTTGGAAATAATTAGGTATGGTAAGGTCTACTAAGAGTTCTTTTCAATTTATAATTAATGGTTCAGATTTCCCTACGCTAAACAAAAAAAAAAAATACAAATATTCAACTAATGTCACCAAGGCGCACCTCCCCTTAGACCCAAGGCGCGCCTTGTGACAATGTCTGCCTTTGGGTTTTTAAGGAGCTAAGGCTAGCGCCTAGTGAGGCGCGCCTTAACAACTATGGGTGGTAGCTGATAGCTAATGGCAAAAAAATATAAAGTGTTTGGTAAAAATTTTGCTAACTGATAATCTTTTTTATCTATATACACTTTTCATCATATATAGAACTTACAACCAATTTAATTAATATTTAAAATATTTTACTTTTGTTATTATTAATATTTTATTAATATAAAATAGTTAACTTGAAAACAAATATTTCATAATTAATAAGATTCAAAAGGTTTGCATAGTCTAAATAAAAAATCAAATCAATTAACAACTAATCAGCAAAAGATCCAAAATGGAGCTAATAGAATTAGCAATAGATTGGGACTACAATAAGCTATCAGTTACTGATTTAAAGTGTATCAAACAAGTTTGGGTTTGTTGTTGGGCACAAAACAGTCATTAATTGCCCAAGCCTTTGACCCAAATGCCCTCTAAATCTTATAATTCAACAACCTTACTTTGCTTCTAGTTCATAAAAAAGCTTACTTTCATTTTACATTCAGATCTATACCCAGCACATATGCCAAGTAAGCAGACTTGTCAAATGTCTTATTATAGAATCAAAACACTTATTGAACATACATTGAGAGGAGACATTGTTTACCTTGATCATCACAGGAAAACCAATCTCATGTGCAAGCTTCACTGCTTCTTCTGTACTCTGAAATGACAATCACATAGTACATCAATGCCAAAGAGGCTAAGTAAATAATTGCTAACAAAAACTTTTAATATTCATTTATTGTAAAACAAAATTAAAATATAAAATAAACAAGAAAAGAAGAAAAATGAGAAAAAAAAAAAGTAAAAAATACAACTTAATAATAGCTAACAAGAAAGGGAAAGAAGAAGAAAAGATTGTCAAAAAAATGGATATCTAAAAGACATAATTGTTTCAAAGCTAAGGTGCTTGCAAACATAGTAACCATATCTCAGCCAAATATGTACCTGCAGCAAACCATCACTTCCAGGTACAGTAGGAACACCTGCATTCTTCATTGTTTCCCTGGCAGTTGATTTGTCACCCATGACTCTGATACTGTCAGGCTGTACACCAAATTCACATTTTTTTTACTAAAAGTGAAGTGAAAAATGATTAAATAACATGTACTGACATAAACATTTTTCAGGAGCTTGAGAGCATTATCAATATTATTGATAATGTTCAGACTAACCATAACCTATTTTTCTTTATTTTGAAATACACGCATCTAATACTGCATAATTCATATTGCGAATATCTCTTAAGCTTAATAACAAAAAATCTAACCAGCTGCATTTTAGTAGTATTAATCTCTATGCTTTTTCTAAAGTTTCTAGCATAAAGTTCATAATTTCTACTCACATTAGGACCAATAAAATTGATTCCATGTTCTCTGCACATTTCAACAAATACTGCATTCTCAGCAAGGAAGCCATATCCAGGATGCAACATTGTACATCCACGACTAATAGCAGCTGATAAAACATTTGGAATCAATAAGTACCTGTTCAAATGCAGCTCAGAGTTAAACATACATTTTTTCGATATTCATCAAGACATGCAATGCAAGTGTGCTGAATCAATTTAATGAAAATTAAATGACTGTTCGAGCACCAGAATGACTTTCCTATCTCTAACAAAAGAAACATCTAACAGAAAAGGAAGCAAGATAGAACAGCAGAAATAAAAACATGTGAGCACAGAATCCAGTCAACAGATAAAACACCAATCTCATTGAAATTTTGAGCCAACTCTATGTCCTTATACGGAATTAATAAGTTTGATTACGCTTCTAAAGTTTGATGGTTATTCTTCCAAATTAGGTTTCAGCCTCTTATATGAAAGCTCATCTTACTTTGATTCCATCTTATACGGAAGCAATTGACTGAAAGTATGTAAATCACTTTGAAATAAATAAATAAACGACATTTTTGAACTTCTAAGATGAAGAAAACAAGTGGGCAAGCACACAGAAAAGTAATCACAAGATATATATAAATACTGTCACTGACGCAGATAAGACGATAAAGACCACTTGAACAGAAAAGTTATGATCACAAAAGAAGAAGAAGCAAAATAGGATAGTGCAACCACTTACGACTGACTGCTTGGTGCTTCACCAATGCAAACAGATTCATCAGCCAATTTTACATGAAGCGCATCCTTGTCAATAGTTGAGTAAACAGAAACACAAGGTATCCCCATCTCATGAGCTGTTCGAATAACACGAACAGCAATTTCCCCTCTATTTGCAATCAAAATTTTTTCAGCACGACATATAGCTCCAATAGCACCCCCATTGTTCTTAGTTTTATGACTAACTTGGGGAGCCCGAAGTCTTTGTCTCGGAAAGTTAACTTTATTTCCCACCATAAAACTACATTGGGAACTTCCAATTCCTCCACTTCTCCCCATGAATAAACCCTAGCATTCAATAAAATGTCTCAGAATTTGGTCCCACAAATACTCGAGCATGTAGTTTTGATCTATAATAAGTAACATTGCAACCATCACAGATAGTTTTCAAACAACAACAAGCAATTCGTTACAAATAAAAAACAAAGAAAAAAGGAACTTTGACATCGAAAACATAAACATTACTGTACAGAACATGACACTGACTCTTAATAATCAAAACAAAAAACCCAAATCACATTGAAAAGTAAATTGAGCAGAAAGAAGGGAACTGACTGGAGTGGTTGAGGTGACAACAGATTTGCAAACAGGCAATGAGGCCTCCATTTTTGAAATCCTAACGGCCAAAAACGAAGATCCGAAGGAAAGAGAGGCTATTTTTGTGTCTGTGAGGAGATGAGAGAAATGGGTTTTAAGATTTTTAAAGGCAAAGGAAAAGGGTCGATACAAACGAGGATGAGAGTGAGGGTGAGATTGAATGCTCCGCCTGATTTGGTTGGCAAACTCACCCGTTTCTGCTTGACTTCATCTAGGGTGTCAACACGGGTTGGCTGAGCTGTGCTCGTGTGACTCCAATTCGACACGATCAAATATGACCCAATTATGCATTTTAAGTCATTTAACAGCATACAATTATATATTTTTAGGTCCTTTAATGACATATAATACAACTGATATTATACAAAAATAATATTATTTTTTTTATAAAATAACATTAGTAATCTCTATATTTTTGTAAATTTATACATATTATAAATAGATTAGTTCGGATTGACACGAAAAAAATTAAACAGATTATAATGGGTTCGTATGTCAACACTTGATATGATACAATTTGAGTAGTGTCATAAATAAATTGACTCGTTTATAACACGAACCTAAATAAGTTCAACACTAATCTACTAATTTTATGTATTTCACGTGTTGGATTTACATGTCATGACTCATTTTGACACCTCATAATTGACCGTTCTTTCTCTAAATATTCTTTCTATCATCCAATTATTCGTAAAAGCTTTTTTTTTCCTTTTACAAAAAAAAAAAATTGAAAACTTATTTTTCTTCATATGAATAAGAGCTACTTATAAAAATGTAATTGACATTTAGGATAAATTTGTATTAAGAGTTAAGATAATGTTTGATTTAGTGCTCAATTTTTCTCATTATAATTTTTTTTCAGACCATATGTATTTTTAGCCACCTAACTAGTACTATATATTGATATTAATTCAACTTATACTGGGTATGACCTCTAGAACGGCAAATCACTCCCATATAAGTTTTTAAGGTAACTGTTTACTCAAAATTTGAACTCAATATATCTAGTTAAGTTGCAAGAGACTCATATCATCTCGTACACACTCTTCAAGTAGTTTAACTCATTATAATGCATATCATTTATAAAATGAAAATAATAAAAAATAATATTTTAGTTAACAAAATATTATTATAACTTAAAAAATATTTGTTGGGCTATCGGTTTGGGCTGCTCATGTGGGCTTGACCCAGCCCAAAGCCTTAAGATATAAATAGAAAAGTTAATTAACTAATTAGAAGTTACAGAAAAAGGATGAACGAAAAAACTGAATAAAAATTTACGGAGTTTTTCTCTCATCTTCCCTTCATCCCTAATTCATCTAAAGAAGATTTCAATATGTTTCTGTCATTAAATTTTTTCAGATTCTTGTAACTGGTGTTCCAAAATATTGAAGACATAAAATTTACACTTCAACAGATAAATTTCTAATGGTATCAGAGCCTGAAATTGTATTTTTGTGCTTGAATTTGTGATTAGGATGTTAATTATACCATAATGCTTGAAAATTCCTTAAAAATCCGAATTTTATACAATTTTTTGAGATTTTTATCCTCTGTTTCATGGCATGTATTTAGTATGATTGGAAATCTCCCATCACAACTTTCAAAAGCGTATTTTTGTGTAATTTGCTGATGAATTGATGATTTTCTACAAATTTTTTAAGTTTTTTATTGTAATTAGGGTTCATAATTTCTTATTATTATTTTTTGGCATGTTTCACTCTCAATTGATGTTGATTGATGTTCAAACTTTGTCATAGAGGTGTCAAACAGTGAATTTTATGGTAAAAAAGGGTATAAAATGCCTAACAACAAAAAAATTTTAAAAAGGGACTGAATGCCCACAGAAAGGCGGCGCATGTACAACACGCATCAATGGAGGCGCATATGATGGTTACTTGATAGTTATAGTATATGTGTCAGTCAATTATTGGTCCAACGTGTCAAAGGTATGATGACTCAGCTGCTCGCGTGTCTTGATGATGTGGTGAGATTATATGGAGGCTTTGACACATGGCAAATTTCTATTGGGCCACTTTGTCCTAATCTAAAATGGCATGCACACATGTCATTACCACATGGCACCAATCCTAAACGTGGCAATCTATGGTTAGTCCACATGGTGCTGATGTGGCATGACAAGTGGTGCAACTCCGGCGAGTGCAGGACATCCGGCAGTGCATGGCAACGCGTGAATCGCTTCTCTTTAGAGCGTGAGGGCGCATACGAGGTCTGTTTCTATCCCAATTTTTTCTCAAAATGTTTAAAATTTAATTTTCTATTTTATGGGTATTTTTTCAGAATTTTTAAAATACTTTTTTTTATTTTGTTTTGGATTTAAAAGTGTATAAAATGTGTATTTTTAACATGATTAGTGGCAACATTTTTCTTTAAATTGTTCCTAATATATTTTAACATTATTATCATTTTTTTATGTCTGTTTTTTTTATTTTTGCTTGCAATGAGGGATCTTATGCTTGACGCTTTATAGAAAGGATCTTATGCATTCATCAGATGATCATATTGAAATGATGTATAATAAATTGTACACATTCTATATAATCTTTCGAAATGAATATGAGTTTGCTGTGGAATAACAAATGTGAGTTGTTCTTAATTCGGGTGAGTTTCATTAATGGTACTCCAACTGTGCAAATTTTAACAATTCAGTTTTTCAAAAATTATTTTAGTTATAAAATAGAAATTGAGGTAATTTTATATTACAAATAATTTTTAAAGTACTAAATTGTTACAATTTATATAATTGAGATACCGTAAGTGAAATTCACCCTCTTAATTCCCTAGGTGATTCATGGGAAGAAGAGTCATATGAAGAGGAAAGAAAGACGCTTAGAGAAAAGATAGGCAACTTGGATTACAATAATATTATAAGTGAATTGAAAAAAGATCAAGAGCCACAAATTCAACATGGTATAAGGCGTTCTTGTCAGTCCACGAGTGGGTATCCTTGGTTGAATAAGAAAAATATGGCATTAGCTATTGACAAACCTATCAATAGATTCCCATAGATGAATAAAATGTCTAAGACATTGGCAAATAGAGATCTTATCGAGAAGAAAAAAATAGACTCCAAAAATTATTATCGAATGCAGCATTAGTATATTTTTATTTATTTTTTATCAAACAATCTTAAAATGTGTGATGGTTGTTTATGAGACATTGTATTTATGTTTATATTTATTTTGGAATTAATATTTTTGTTTATATATATATCTTATTATTTTATCACGTGATTAATGTGGGAGTATTAGGTTGGTAGATTAATAAATCTCATCTAATAAAATAATTGGTGCAAGTTTAAATTAACAATAATAATTAGACTGTGTTAGCAAAAATTGATTGGATTGTATAACAACATTGTTGTTTTTGCTATATGTGTTAGGTTGTTATTAATTAATTTGAACCTTATGGCACGAAATAATATGAATTGTGAATTGCACTAATTAAGATCATTATTTCTAATTAGTTGAAATAGTTGTTACAAAGAGCATTATTGCTGATTTGAATCGAGGAGATAAGCTGAATGACAAAAATTAAGATATTTGGCATCGAAAAATTCAGTATCTCCTAGAAGAGCAAGATATGTTGTAAATGATCGCATACTCATGGCTGAACCTGAGCATGGTAGCACCGCTTAACATCAATGGGATATGGAAGCATATCAAGCCTATAAGAGCAAGGACATAGTTGCTCGCATACTGATGTTGAGCAGCATGAGGAATGATTTAATGTTACCTTTTGAGAAACACCGCTCAGACTTGGTAGTTTTGGATGCTGTCAAGGTCCAATTTGGTAGAACTTCGACAACTAGGTTGTGCCAGTTGACTCTCAAGTTTGATGCTTACAAGAAAAATCCTACTTATATAATGAGGCAATATCTCATTGTCGTATCTAACATGATAAGTGAGTTGAAGGCCACTGACCATGAGTTGGCTGATGAGCAACAAGTCCAAATTGTGATTCGCTCTCTTCGAAGTGCCTGAAAACACATGCGAGTTAACTTTACTCATAATGATAATATCAAGACTTGTGATGATATTACTCGTCATATTGAGCTGGAGGAGGATCGTCTTCTCACTGATAAGCTTGCAGGAGAGGCTTATATGATTGAATACAAGGGAAATGGAGCTTTGAGCTCTAGACGTAAGAAATGGAAGGATAAGGGAAACAAGCATGGAAAAGGAGGCAATAAAGCCAATCTCAGTGGAAAAGAAACGCAAGCATAGAAGACACGGCAGCAAGAAAGGCAAGAATATGAATTGCTTCAACTGTGGAAAGTTAGGTCACTTTGCTCGTGATTGCATTGACCCTAAGGTATTATATAACCAAATTCATCCCTTTAATATTTATATGTTAGTAGTTGCTTGATGCTTACTAAAACTGTTCCTTATTGGATTGTAGATTCAACCGCAACTGACCACATAGCGAGGGACTGAAATGCCTTCATAGAATTTTGTCGAATTCCAAAAGGAAGTCAAAGTATCTATATGGGGAATAATACTTTTGCGAATGTGCTTGGAATTGATATCTACAAGCTGGTGATGCGAGAAGGCTACACTATTTATCTCAATGATGTGTTGTACGCTCCTGAAGTTCGATGAAATCGTTTTTCTATACTTGTTCTATTAGGACTTTGTTTTAAAGTTGTTTTTTAGAATAGTTGTGTTAAAGTACTATTGGATGATGTTTATTATGGTTCTGGATATCTGCTAGATGGTTTTATTATGTTGGATACTATCTCTATTAATATGGATGCTTCTGCTTTTGTTGTTGGTGATTCCAATAATGTTTCATTAAATGATAATATTATATGGCATGCTAGCTTAGGATACATAGGGCAGGATCACTTAAAAAGATTAGCAAAAACTGGTCTTTTATGTTCAATTAAGAAATTTGATTTGCCTGTTTGTGAGCATTGCTTAGCTGGAAAAGCAACATGATTACCATTTGGCAAAGCCAAGAGAGCCTCATTTCCGTTATAGTTTATTCATTCTGACATTTGTGGTCCAATGAATGTGAGAGCAAGACATAACACTTATTATTTCAATATATTTATAGATGACTTCAATAGATACTGTCATATTTATTTAATCTCTCATAAATCTGAAGCATTGAAATACTTTATACGCTATAGTAAATTGGTTAAAAATCAATTAAATACAAATATTAAAGCATTAAGGATCGATCAAAGATGTGAATATCTAACTTATTTAAAAAATATTATGATGATAAGGGTATAGCTAGACATCTAACTATTCCTGTTACTCCATAATAAAAAAAAATGTAGTAGAAAGAAGAAATATAACCTTATTGGATATGGTTAGATCAATGATGATGCAAGCAAACTTGCCTATTTCCTTTTGGGGAGATGCGCTATTAACTGCAACCGACATCCTTAGCTGTGTGTCATAAAAAATTGTTCATTCCACTCCATATGAGTTATGGAAAGGTGAAAAGTTTGACTTAAGTAAAATGCGCGCATGGGGTTGCACTGTTTATATGCATAGCACCTCTCATGAATATGGAAAACTTAGTCTAAGGGGAAAGAAGTGTATCTTTATAAGATACTCAGAATTCTCCAAAGAATACGTATTTTTTAGGGATGATGCAAGTGGAAGGTTAATAGAAATTGAGTCATGAGATGTCATTTTCTTATAAAAGGACTTTTTTTGAAAGAGGTGATATAAATGAAAATTTTCAACTGTATGAAATGGAAGATCCCGAAACAAGTAGGAGCCCAATAATGGTTGATTTAGCACCTATAGAGCAAAATGATATGAAATATCACGCTTCGCCTGAAGCAAATGGAAGTGATACGTTGCTTGATTGTATTCCTATGGAGCAATATCATGAGCAATCTCCACCTCGAAGTAGTAATCATGAAAGAATTCCTTGTTGTCGATTTGAGATTGACGAAGAACCTTTCATGATTGCTTCAGATGAAAAAAAGCCTAAAATAGTATAATAAGCTCTTCCTGGTCCTAAAGCTTAAGAGTTGATTAAAGCTATGAAAGAGGAAATGGATTTGATGAAATTTAACCGAGTTTGGAATTTGGTTGATTTACCATAAGGTCGTAAGACCAATGGGAATAAATGGTTTCTTAAAATTAAACGTAAGGCAAATGGAACTATTGAAAGATACAAAGCTCGATTAGTAGCTAAGGGCTATAGACAACAAGAGGAAATTGCCTATGGAGATACATTTTCGCCTATTATCAAGTTTGCATCAATTCACCTTATCCTAGCTATTGTAGCTTAAATGGACTTAGAATTATATCAAATGGATGTTAAGACTACTTTTCTCAATAGAGAACTAAATGAAGAGATCTATATGGATCAACCTTTAGACTTTGAGCTTAAGGGAGACTAGCACAAAGTATGCAAACTCAAAAGATCTATTTATGGTCTTAAACAAATTTCAAGACAATGGAACCTCAAATTTCATCAAGTCATATTAAAGGATGACTTTATGATGATGGAGGAAGATTATTGCATGTATGTTAAACGTTCAAACATTGGTTTCATAATTTTGTCCTTATATGTCGATCACATATTGTTAGTTGAAAATGATAAGAAGTTGATTGATACTACTAAGAAATGATTATTATCGAACTTTGAAATGAAAGATATGGGTGAGGCTAGCTATATGCTTGGTGTTAAGATCTGTAGGAATCGCTCAAAAAGGCTTCTAAGTCTATCTCAGGAGACCTATATTAAGAAAATATTAGAGCGTTATCATATATATGATATTAAGCTCATTGATACCCCAATTGAAAGGAATTTGAGTTTTAGTCTTGATATGTGTCCCAAGACAACTGATGAAAAAAAAATGAATATCCTAAGTACCGTACTCCAACACTGTTGGAAGTCTGATGTATGCAATGATATGCATACATCCAGACATTTGTTATGTAGTGGGGCTAGTAAGCAAATTTCAATCTAATCCAGGACCAAAATATTGGATGGCAATTAAGTGGATTTTAAAATATCTTAAAGGAACTTTAAACTATGTTCTATGTTATCAAATGAAAGATTTGCGCTTAATTGGTTACATTGATGCTAATTGGGGAGGCGATCTTGATCAGTGAAAATCGACTTATAGATATGCATTCTTGCTAAATGATTATGCAATTTGATGGAGTGGCAAGAAGCAATCTTGTATAGCTTTATCAACGATGAAAATAGAATACGTAGTGTGTTCTTCTTCGGCTATATAAGAGGCAGTTTGGTTGAGAAGTTTTTTACAGCACCTATAAATTGTTAAAACAGCATCTGAACCTGTCATAATATATTGTGATGGTATGATTGCATTAACTTATTCTAAGGATCCAAAATATCACGGAAAAGCTAAACATATTCAGATTAGATATCACTACATTAGAGATATGATCGCAAAAAATGAAATGGTTTTGAAACACATTTCGACAAGTAAAATGATAGCAGATCTTTTTACCAAAAGAATAGCTAGGGATGCATTTATTAGATATGTAAAATCCCTTCACTTATTCAGAATGTGAACATTTTGTAAATATTAACAGACCACTTGTTTTGTATATAATGAAATCAAAGCCATGTTTGTTTTGATTCATTATTTACGAATTTTTATTTAAATATATGAATACATTATATATGTCTGTTAGTACAATTAGATCAAGTATATTAATGGACTTGGATTGACTCTTTCACATGAGTAACCTTCTCTAGTGTTGTTGCACAAATAGATATGAGACCAAACAGTTTGGATGACTAAGACGTAGTGGAAGCATTAGTCATATTATTCAATAGGTCACTTTGATAAAAATCAAGATGAGATTCTTCATTTATAAAAATTGACATGAATGGTTTCCCCACCATTCATGTATCCATTAAGAGAAAGTTAAGTGTGAAATTTATTGTTTGATATTATTTGAATGTGTAAACAAATGTTTTAGGTTTAACACTTCAAGAGTGACAAGACTAAAACTCATATGATATTATTTGTCTTATAATAAAGAGTTTTTCAATAAATCTGTTTGTCCCCTCCTATTTTTACTTTTATATATACTAGTTTTTTATAACGTGTTTTGCATGCGATTATTAAATATTGAACTCGTCATTAATCACTATTTGATTTTTATGTAATTTTTTATTAATTTATTTCATCTTATTATGATATTTTATTTATAGTGAATTATAAGAGTAATGTTTATCTCAAATTCTATCAAATTACTAATTTGTCTATTATTAAGAGTCATATATAAAATAGAAGTAGTAAGTAGTTTACAGTTTTAGTAATAATAAATTATGTATAGTAAATTACGATGATTATAATTTGATTGTTTTTTGTTTTGAACTTGATTGTTTATCGTTTTTGAACTTGATTGTTCATCACATGTTGGTTTAATGTTTATATTTTAATTGTACATTATTTTAAACTTGATTATTCATTATCTTAAATATGATTGTTCATCATTTTTAACTTGATTATCCATTACATGTTCATTACTTATAATACATTTTTATTATTTATTAAGTTATTTAATTACTTATTAATATTTAAGTTAATTAATTTAATAAATAATAAAATAAATAAAATAATTTAATTAATGAATTGTCATTACCATTCAATAATAAATTAAATTATTAAATGACAAAATTAACTCAATTAACTAATATAATTGCTTGCATTGATTATTAGATATTAGATTCGTCATTAATTATCATTTGGTTTTTATATAATTTTTTTGTTTTTTTATTAATTTTTTATTATAATATTTTATTCATAGTGAATTATAGAAGCGTATGTTTATCTCAAAATCCATCAAATTACTAATTTATTCATTATTATGGGTTATATATAACATAAAGACAGTAAATACTTAACGATTATTTTGTTTGTCCTCACTATTCTATTTATTCATGACGTGATTTTTAATAATTTGATTTATCATTATTAAATAAATATTAATAATAATTTTGTCTGACAAATTAATTTTAGTTACTTTTAATTATCATGTAATTAAGTCACATTTAATTTAAATATTAATAGTTGTTAGTTATATTTGATTCTTATATTATACTATATACAAAAAAATCCATGTCATATTATCTGGTCAATTAATTATCTTTCCTACTATATTTGTTAATTTATTTATTATATACAAATGATCTTGTCTATTATATTTTTTTAACCGTGCATACCTAATATTTTTTTATTAAATTATTTTTTATTTTTTTAATATTAGTTATATGTTTTTTATATATAAAATATAGTTACCTAGTTCTAATAGCATTGAACTTCTAATTAATGAATTATTAATACTATTCACTAATAAATTAAATTATTAAATGACAAAATTAAACATATTAGCTAATACAATTAGGTTGGTTGTGCTGCACGTAATTATTAGATATTAGAATCGTATTATAATTTATATAAATATTACTAATTTGTCAATTATTAAGAGTCATATATAAAATAGAGGTAGTAAGTATTTTACGTTCATTTTGTCTATCTCTTAAATTACTAATTTATCCATTATTAAGAATTATATATAAAATAGAGGTAGTAAGTATTTTACGATCATTTTTTTGTTCCCCTATTCCTAATCATTCACATGCGATGCAAGTGATAGTTAGTAATTAGACACATTATTATTAAATAAATAATAATCTTGTCCAGCTAATTAATTTTAGTTACTTTTAATTATCATGTAATTAAGTCACATTTAATTTAAATACTAATGATTGTTAATTATATTTGATTCTTATAATTTATATAAAAGTAAATTATATTATACTATGCAATTAAATTTTAAAAACTTAACTTATTTTTTATATGATTAAAATAAATTAATTATTGAACTATATAAAAATTATTAATAAATTATAACTTATCAAATAACTTATAAGAATTGTACTCAATATTTTGAAATTCATATTATATGTTACGTGCATGGACTTACCATTATATAAATTCAATATTTCAGTAAAAGCTTGTCGTGCTTTCATAATATTTTTTTATTAAATTAATTTTTCTTTCTTTTCAAATTTGCATGTCCCCCTATTTTCACTTTTATATATAGTATGATGCTATGATGATTATGATATGATTATGATTTTTTTTATTATTGCATTTTGCACATGATTATTAAATATTGAACTCATATTATAACTCACATGAAGAATACTAATTATCAATTATTAAGAATCATATATAAAATAGAAGTAGTAAGTATTTGACGATTATTTTGTTTGTCTTCCTATTCCTGATCTACGTGTGATGCACGTGATTTTTAATAATTGAATTCATCATTATTAAATAAATAATAATAATAATCTTATCCAACAAACAAATTTTAGTTACTTTTAATTGTCATGTAATTAAGTCAAATTTAATTTAAATATGGATGTTTGTTTTATATAAAAATAAATTATATTTTACTATATATGTAAATTTTAAAAATTTAACTTGTTATGTATACTATTAAGAAAAATTAATTATTGAATTATATTATTAATATTTTTTTATTCTAATCTTGCAATGCTTCTCATTTGAGTTTTCTTTTACTTAATTATAGACGTGAATAGGGGCGGAGCCAGAATAAAATATAATGAGAAACCAACAATAATCAAAGTATAATGATCAAATATTT
Organism: Balakata baccata; assembly: GCA_949630135.1. Lineage (NCBI taxonomy): Eukaryota > Viridiplantae > Streptophyta > Magnoliopsida > Malpighiales > Euphorbiaceae > Balakata > Balakata baccata. Next base: position 37,302 of record CATIWF010167024.1, read on the forward strand.
ATTATATATAATAACAATAAAAGTTAAATATATTATATAACTCTAAATATATCAAATATTTATTCTTTAATGTCAATTATTTGGACATTAAATTAAAAATTGGATTCAATGTTAGAGTTTTATTTATAATTATCATATATTTGTAATTCATAAATTAAAAATAATAATATAAATTTTAAATAATAGTACTCACGAAACTTAGAAAATTGTTGGATATTAAATTAAAAATTGGATTAAATGTTATAGTTCTATTTATAATTATCACTTATTTATAATTAAAAATAATAATATTAATTTTCATTAATAGTATGCATAGAACAAAAAAAATGTAGGACATTAGTATTTTTTTATTAATTCATTTTTTTATTTTTTAATATTAGTTATCTGATTTTTTATATATAAAACATAATTATCTGGTTCTAATAGGATTAAACTTCTAATTAATTAATAATATTATTCACTAATAAATTTAATTAGTAAATGATAAAATTAATCCAATTAATTAATAAAATAATAATATTATTTTTCATTAATAGAATTCATGGAACAAAAAAATGTTGAACATTAGTATTTTTTTATTAATTTATTTTTTCTTTTTAATATTAGTTATCTAATTTTTTTTATATATAAAATATAGTTATCTAGTTCTAATAAAATTTGATTTCTAATTAATGAATTATTAATATTATTCACTAATAAATTTAATTAATAAATGACAAAATTCACCAAATTAACTAATATAATTAGATTAGTTTTTTGGTAAATTTATTTGTTCCCTCATATTCCCACTTTTATATATATTATGATGATATGATAAAAGGATGATGATATGATTAGCAGAATTGTCCCTCTTCATTATAGAGGAAATATTTGGTAAATTAAAAAACCATAAGCTTAGCCTTCCAAATATGTGGATATATTTTTTTTTTATTTCCCATGAGAATTATTACTATGTAACGATAAATGGCTAACACCCACAATCTAATATTATTCATTTTAATTGAAAATTTAAAAAAAAAACAATAACAATAATAATAAATAGAATTTTCAAGTTTTTCTTCTGACCTTTCAAAGAAAAAACCACACAACTGTTTTCATTTAATATTATGATGACTAAAATCATACTTTTCTAAATTAATAATAAATATTTTTCTATATCAAATTGTGAAGATAATTCTCACCCAAAGAAAGAAAAATATATGTGAACATAATCATAAGAACTATTATAAATGCATACAATCAAATATTTGTGATCACTGTCTAGAATGTTAAAAAAACCTTATTACAATAATACACATATCCAAACAGTGTTCGCTATTAACTCTTGATATGGTGGATTGTTCCATCATTACGTGTCAAGAAAATGTACTTATCTTTCCTTGTCAATCTTGTGCATTCAAACCCTAAAGCTTTACCAATCTCTTCCTGCACATAATTTGCAATCTCAATCTTTGATTTTCCTCCAAATTCACAGCTGAATGACTTTGGTAATTTGTCAAGAATTTTAACTCTGCAATTAATGTATGGATTCATCAGCAGAAATACTGGATCCATGAACTTAAATCCACCTGCTGTAGTAGCATAAAACATGCTAACATCAATGTCAATAGCAATAGGAACAATATCTGCGCTCATCTCCGCGAACGCAGGGCTGAATCTCAGCAGATATGGTTCTCTACAAGTCGTTCCTTCAAGACATATGGCAATATTTGTTTTGCCGAGAAGACTTTTAATTAGTTTGGAATCTTTTTCTCTATTTCGAGTTAATCGGACTGTCTTAATAGGTGAAAATAATTCGGAGACTTTACGTAGACTATAAGTAACTACTGTAAGAGGTTTTGTCAAAACTATTGCAATAAGGATTGGATCGAACAATGTTTTATGATTGCAAACGTAGATTGTATCCTTTAAATCCTGAGAAATTAAGGATTTTGGTTTTGATAATGTGCCTCTCATACCGGTGAGTGACAAAATTGGAACAGACAATTTATAAGGTAATACCATACCAAAAATGATTCTGATAACAACAAGTAGACATCCAAATGGAATCCACAACAACATGACTAAGGTAGAAACTGGAGTTGGTCTAAAACCCAATCTTCCATCATGGAAAATCAATGGTTTTGGATACTTCTCTCTTGGGAGAATTTGCCAATTTCTCTTCTCTTCTTCATTTATCAAATAAATTGCCTGTTACAATTAAAACATAAACTTATATGTAATTAATTCATGTCAATCTCTGAAAATTATGAGTATAGTTATCTATGAACTAAATAATAATTAAGCTATGAAGTCTTGAATTACTTCGAGCCTCCAGTGGGGAAAATAATTATAAACTAAACAAATTAAAAAAACCACATAAGTACATAATTACTGACTTTGCAATAGGAGAAGAATTGATGATCAAGATTCATGTTAAGGCAAGCACAATCAATAACATCACTACCCATTGTCTGGTTCTTCATCAATTTCTCATTGAGAAAAAGATTATTTTCCTTATTATTAGTTTCCATTAAGCCAACAAAATACCCACAAAATTCCTTCAATTCTCTCCCAAAAACCTCAATAATACTCAAGTAATATCTCAAAAACACATCAACCATAACTCTAGGCAAATCGCTAACTCCTACTTTTCTCCCATATTTCATCACCTTATTGAATCCCTCATACCCAACATCTTCTAAGAACAACTTAGGCAACACACTAATTCCAATATTTCTAAAATTCTCTACTCTGATTCCCACAAAACTTACAAAAACCATCATCTTTAATCCAAATTCTTTACCAACAAAATAGAGAATTGGGTATAAAAGCAAAAGAATAAGAGCTCTTAGAAGGCCGCCAGCTTCAAAAGCTACCAACATGAAGTATGGAAACATAGAAGATGATTTTAGTAGTGTTCCCTCTGCATGAAATATTATTGTTTGGTTTGCGAGAAAATCTTGTTTGTGGGCAAGAAAAGGGTATTTGTGAATATTAGAATTGGATGTATGGGAATTTCTAATCATTCTCAACAAATAAAGTTTGTTGTAGGTTTTGGTGATCAATATTTTGGACAGAAATAAAATAGCTTTAATCTTCAATATAATGCTAGCCATTAATTTCTCTTGTCATTTAAATGTTCCAACATTGATGAGATTTATAAGGTTTTATTTTTATTGGCTTATGAGGGGCATGTGATGTTATTTGAAAGTAAAAAAAAAGGTTTCTTTCAACAATTGGGACTAGCTCAATTATTAATAGTTAAGGTGGGATATTTTGGTTCAATAATCGACTTTAAATTTAAAACAGATCACTCAAAAATGTCCCAATGCAAAATTAATTGTAAATCCAATTTCATCTAATTTATTTTCTTGCTACAACATTAGTTTTACCTTTAAAAATTAATATATATTATTAATCTTAAGCATGTTGATATGTATACTAATGTAAATAAAATTATTAAATATATATTATTGTAGAATTTGATTAGTTCATAAATTATAGGCTAAATTACAAAAAAAATTATGAATTTTACACTTTATCACAGTTATACCTAATTTTTTAAAAATTTGAGTTTAATTATATATGTTTTATGTTTTGTAACAAATCTTGTTTTGGATGGACTGAACTTCACTCCGAACCGTTTTGTATAGTTCAAAATCCAATTTGAAATTTTTTATTTAAAAATTTTATGAATTTATTCTCAATGTTAAATAGCTGCAATTTAAAATTGCCAAAAAAATACACCCAAAATCAACTCGTTTAAGCATAAAAAATTTCAAATTGGATTTTGAATTATGTAAAACATCTTTATTTTTATTCATATGACAATTTTTTTCCACATTAGTTTCACCTTGTATGCTATGTTATTTTTTAATAGTTTTTTTATGTTTTTCTAGGCCATTATCACATATGTTCGAAGTGAAATCCAGTTCATCCGAAACAAAATTTATTACAAAACTTAAAAATTAGATATAACTGTAATAAAATATAAAGTTCAGTATTTTTTTATAATTTAGCCTAAATTATATAATAGCCGAGTTTATATAAAAAATTTTCAAAATAGTTTTTCTATACAGTATCATAATTTAATTATAGAGAATTTTGATTTATTGGATTTTTAATAATTCTACAGGAGTTCATAATTTTTTAAACCAAATCAACAGATTACCGATCCGAACTTTCATCCTTTCAGCCGGCCCTAATGCCTAATGCCTAAACGAGGAGGCTCTTCAGTTCCCCGTCCTTCCCGATCAGCAATCTCATCATAGCAGACGCCCGTCCTCCTGCCTACGTCCTCATCAGCCTTGCTGCCCAACCGGGCGTTCCGGTCCGGTCCGCTCCTTCAGCAGCTGCTCATTCCTTAACTTAGCCGATAGCCGACAAGATAGCCTATTCGATATCTGCGCTAATACGGTATCAATCTATTACACTTTTCACATTTTCTTCAGTTCTGACCCTCCAACAGAAATTAAGGAATTTGGCAAAGCAAAAAAAATTCAAAAAGATTTTGTTTTGATTTCGATTATAGAAGTTAAAACTGAAATAGTTGTCATAAGTGTTACTTGGATATGGATTTATTCATTGGAGTTTTTCTGTCAACAATCGGCAACATTTTCAAGTTCTGCCTCTTTACGTTGTCTATAAAGAATCCTAATCTCCTAGTTACATTTAGCACGTGTCTTGTCATTATGTCATTTGTTTGTTACATTTAGCCTGTTTCTTGTACTATTTATTTGAGTTTATGCGTAGGTTATCATACCATGGGTTTGTCAGTGGTGTTGTATCGAGTTTTATTTTAACTTTTAATGCATGTTTGCTTAGCTTTTATGATGTAATTATAGTTGAAGAAGTTGTGTTTTCATGTATCTTTTTCTATTTAGTACAATCAAATTATTGTTTTTTGTTAGTTTGGAATTCTATCTAGTTATGAGGGTTTAGATTAGTATCATATCCATTTTCTTCTTAATGTTTTTGTTCTTTCGAGGAAAAAAAAAGGTCTTAAATGGGTAATTATGCAGATAAACTTGTAGTAGTGCCATTTGGATTTGGGATAGGTACAGGTCATAGGAGTAATTATAAATGGATTTGGGTTGGGTACATGTAGTTCAATGTTTGAAGTTAGTTTGATTTTCATGGATAGTTTACTTGCTGCCATCTTCTATGACTCTATGTATATATAATTTCTTAATTTTTGTTGAACTTAGGTGAAGTTAGAGCTAAACTTGCATCTTTTTAAAATGGAGGAGTCACCAACACCAGGCAAGAGAAAAACACCTGAGGAATCTCAGGTGGAGGATACACCTCGACAGGAATCTGCCTTGAAGCGGATAAATTTGACACGTACTTGTGTGCATGAGGTTGCTGTTCCCAGTGGATACATTTCAACCAAGGATGAAAAGGTTCATGGTACCCTCTCAAATCCTGAATATACTGGCGAGATGGCAAAGACCTACAAGTTTGAACTTGACCCGTTTCAAAGAGTATCTGTGGCATGTTTGGAGAGGAATGAGTCTGTCCTTGTTTCTGCACATACATCTGCTGGAAAGACTGCAGTGGCCGAGTATGCAATTGCTATGGCTTTCAGGGATAAGCAAAGGGTTATATATACATCACCGTTGAAAGCTTTGAGTAACCAGAAATACAGGGAGTTACATCAAGAGTTTCAGGATGTTGGGTTGATGACAGGTGATGTGACTCTCTCACCTAATGCCAGTTGTCTAGTGATGACAACAGAGATTCTTAGGGGAATGCTTTATAGAGGATCAGAAATTTTGAAGGAAGTTGCATGGGTTATCTTTGATGAAATTCATTATATGAAGGATCGTGAACGAGGGGTTGTTTGGGAAGAGAGTATTATATTTTTGCCACCAGAAATTAAGATGGTTTTCCTTTCTGCAACAATGTCAAACGCCACTGAGTTTGCAGAGTGGATTTGTCATTTGCACAAGCAGCCATGTCATGTGGTATATACAGATTTCCGTCCAACTCCTTTGCAGCATTATGTTTTTCCCATGGGTGGTGCAGGATTGTATTTGGTGGTTGATGAGAATGAACAGTTCAGGGAAGACAATTTTTTGAAACTTCAAGATACCTTTACAAAACAGAAAGTTGGTGATGCAAACAAGAGTGCAAATAGTAAGGGGAGTGGAAGAATTGCAAAGGCTGGGAATTCTTCTGGAGGTTCTGACATATACAAAATTGTGAAGGCATGTCTTCTATTATTGCTTAATTTAGCTGCCTTAACTTATTTTTCCTTCAATTTAATTTGATTGACATTTATTATTCTCATAGCCATAAAAGTACTCTGGTTCATGGGTGAAAATGGAAATCTCTAACATTCTTTGTCTTAAAAGTTAGGCATGTTACAGGTACATTTCTTCAGGACTTTGCAGGAAGAAAGTTCTTCTCTATAGATTACAACGCACTTATTGGAATTTTATGTGATATATTGGAAACATTATAAAAGAAGAAATATATATTTTCCATGTTTTATTACTAGTTAATTTTGATTTCCACTGTTAATAAGTATTGTCAAAATTCCAAAATGTTTATAGCATTATATTGGAATTATATAAAGTATGTGCAGTTGATATGGTCCAATCTCTACTTATGGTCGTTTGAAATATAGGTCATAAACACTAGGTGCATTATTGTTATGTAATAATATTGTTTTATCTATATTCTCAGTTTCTTAATGCCACAGACAAGGTTTAGTTTAACTTAACATCTCCTTGTAGTAATTAACTAATATGAAGTTGACTTTGTGAAAATTATTGGGGCTTTTAAATGGGGAAAGGAAAATATGTTTCCTTCCAACAATTGTGAAAAATGAGAAAAACGAAACCAAGATATATGTTGAAGTAATAAGAGCTCAACATTTCTTCTAGAACTAGTTAAATAACTTTTCTAAAAATTCCAAATCGTGGAGTTGTGAAAATTAATTTGTCCCCGGTGCAAATGAACTTCTAGATAAACTTTAAAAGCAATTTGTTTTAGCAGTTGCAATTTCTTGTTCCTTATGTGATGTAGCGGAAGAATAGAGTAGATGATTAAAGGTTGGAACAAAGAAAGGGTTCAAACCACTAATTTATTAATGAAGTAGAAATTATAACAAAATACAAGAATAAAACTCTTTGATGGTGTCCCTATTTATACTAGTTCAGTAAATCCTAATGCTAAACTAAAAAGGTAATAAAAAAAAATAAATCCTAAAGTATTAAGGAAAGCTTAATTATAATTCTAATATAAATCTGAATATAATCCTAGGTTGAATAGGATTCCTAGACTAAACAGGATTGCTCATTCCTAGATTGAATAGGATTTGGATGCTCCTGCATCAATCTCCTCGGGTAGAAAAAAATTCAGCTCTGACAAGTAAGCCTTAACAAATTCCTTATAGGTGGTTGGATTAACTCGTTTCAGTTCATCTTCAGTAATCCATGTGCTTTCATTTGCTGGTTTGTCTAGCCATTTCACCAAGATTCACCTATAGGAATTGCCGCATCTAGATCGAATATCTTTGACATATAAAACTTCTCGAATCACTTTGGCCTTTGCAATTGGCAAATGCAAGACTTGATAATCAATCTTAATAGCACACAAATATCCACTAATTTTGTTAGATTTGTTGGTTGTTGAAGTTTTAATTACTATGTGCTTTGACTCTTCCTTGAGAGGATACATGGTGTACCTCTTGTTGTTCTTGTAGAAAGAATAAATGTTTGGTCTTGTCTTATGATCCATGTCATGATCAAATAGCCAAGGCCTTCCAACAAGAATATGACCAACATCCATTGGAACAACATCACATAAAGCTTCATCTTCCAAATTACTCCCAATAGTGAATTTCACCATACATTGAGAAGTTACCGGTATCTCATGGCCTTTCTTTAACCAACCCACTTTTTAAGGTCGAGGATGCTTTGTTGTAGGAAGCTTCAATTTATCCACAGCCTCTTTTGATATGACATTTTCCATGCTTCCTCCATCAATAACAAGATCACATACTTTGCCTCTGCAAACAACTCTTGTGCGAAAAATATTGTGCCTCCTCCAATTTGCTTTTTCTTTGTCATTTTTCGTTGTTGTCATTATTTTTTGTAGCATCAAAAACTCACCTTGTGTTGGTTGAAGATCAACTTCTTCTATTTCATTATTATAGTCATAAAAAATTGGTTCCAACTCTTCCTCAACTTTAGTTAGGTTGACTCTCCGTTGTGGACAAGCAATCGAAGTGTGTTCTTTCTCTCCACAAGTAAAACATCAAACTTGAGAGTTGCTGCCTCCTTTAATTGGTGATGAACCAAAATTATTTAGTTCGCCATAAGGCACTACACCTTTGTATTGTGTTGCTTGAGAACCACGTTCAATGCCTCCATTGTTTTTCCAATTGTTGCTATATGAAAATTTCTGTGCAACTCGTTTTTTAGCGGATAGGGCATATTGGCGTGCATCTTCAAGATTAAACAAACGAACCGCTCCCATCTCATCTCTTATGGAGTTATTCAAACCAGAGAGGTAACGAGAAGTAATTTGTTCGTTGCTCTTGGATAAGCCTACCCGAATGGACAGTTTATTGAACTTTGCAGTATATTCCTCGATGGACATTTTATGTTGCTTTAAACAATGGAATTTCTCATACAATTTCATCATATAATCAGCAGGCAGAAATTGCTTTCGTAGCTGTAAAGAAACGAGAATGGAGAGAAATCGATTATTTCATTGATAGTAGAAAACCCTATATATACAACTCTATAAATATAAAATAGGAAACAAATATATAAAGAATAGGAAACAATACTAACTAGGAAATAAATCTCTACCTATCCCTAATTACCTAAATCATACTAATTAAGAATATTATTCAAATATCTTCTAATATCTCACAACACTCCTTAATATAACCATTAAGAAAAACACTTTTAACATCCATTTGATATAACTTAAAATCCACATATGGTGCAAATGCAAGCAATATTCTAATAGCTTCCAAACTTGCAATAGGGGGAAAGGTCTCATCATAGTTTATTCCTTCTTCTTGGTTATAGCCTTTAGCCACTAACCTTGGCTTATTTCTAGTAATGCCACCGCTTTCATCAAGTTTATTTCTAAACACCCACTTAGTGCTAATAATAGGATAATTCTTAAGTCTAGGGACTAAAATCTATACCTTGTTTCTCTTAAATTGATTGAGTTCTTATTGCATGGCAGACACCCAACTCTCATCACATAAAGCATCATTAACATATTTAGGTTCAATTTGAGAGATAAAGGCTAGACTATTAAGATGCTTAAGAGAGTGTCTAGTAATTACCCCCTTTGATGGCTCACCAATGATAAGGTCTCTAGGATGGTCTTTCTTGAATTGTCACTCCTTAGGTAGATCTTAATGGTGTTGAATTTGAGGTACCATTGATGCATCTCTAACTCCATCCTTGGGAGGATTAACTACCACAATCTCTTGACAATCATTTGGAGGTTGTTTTTATCATTAATTTCTTGTTGTTGAGTTGGCTCTTCAAATAAACCTATATCATCATCAACAACAACTACTCTTCTTGGCTTAAGGGGATTAGGTTAATCAAATACAACAAGCATAGATTCTTCAACAACTAAGGTTCTTTTGTTAAAGACTCTATAAGACTTGCTAGAGTTTGCATAGCATAGGAAGATACCTTCATCAGTTCTAGCATCAAATTTTCCAAGATTATCCTTAGGTATTAAATATAAAACATTTGCATCTAAATACTCTTAGATATGAAATCTTAGGCTTTCTACCATTCCATAGCTCATAAGGAGTTTTGTTTAACATAGATCTTATGAAAACTCTATTGAAATGTAGCATGCGGTATTGACAGCTTCAGCCCAAAAGTACTTAAGAAGATTATACTCATTGATCATAATTCTAGCCATCTTAACCAATGTCCTAGTCTTCCTTTGAATAATCCTATTTTGTTGAGGTGTTCTAGGAGAAGAAAAGTTATGATTAATGCCCATTTCAAAACAAAACAACTTAAAAGAATTATTTTCAAATTATTTTCCATGATCACTCCTAATAGAAGAGATCTTACAATTTTTTTTTTATTTTGAATACATTTTGCAAGAATTTTAAAAGCATTAAAACTATCATCCTTATGAGCAATAAATGATAACCAGTAAATCTAGAGTAATCATCAACAATCACATAAGCTTAATTCCACCAAGGCTAGCAACTCTATAAGGTCTAAACAAATCCATATGCAATAATTGAAGGGGTCTTATAGTACTTAACTTGTTCTTAGGTTTGTAAGAGCTTCTAACTTGTCTATACATTTAGTATGCTCTACAAATGTTATCCTTTTGGAATTTGACTTTGGGTGGGCCAATGATAAGTTCATCCTTGCTTAGATCTCCAATGAGCTCCATGCTAGCATGTCCAAGCCTTTAATGCCAAGCCCATGTGTCATCCTTAATGGCTATAAAATACTCAACACCTTGATTAGCTAAAGAGGTTAGATCAATTGTTAGACATTGTTAACCCTTTCACCATTGAAATTAACTTTGCTATCAGAAATTTGGGTTACAGAGCATTTTGAATATTCAAAAGTTACATTATGTCTCTTATCACACAATTGACTAATACTAGGCAAATTTTGTGTCAAAACATCAACCAAGAGAATATCCTCAATAAGAGTTGAGTCTTTCTTACCAACTTGTCCATTGCCAATAATCTTACCTTTGGCATTATCTCCAAAAGTCACCTTGCCACCTTTCTTCATCTCCAAATGAGTGAATAGGTTGGAAATTTCTTGTCATATGCCTTAAAC